>JAMKCH010003612.1:0-44412 GCA_023653785.1 Ophioderma brevispina | reverse complement strand
TTCTAAGTTCCATTCATACTTCACTGCAATGCAGGTAGATGTTTCATAAAGAAGTCCCACGGATGCAAATGAAGTATTACCATTCATTCCGTCAAGCGCTACTGCACTACGTCATACAGTGCATGACGGAATCAATTGTAATACCTCATTTGCATCCATGGGACTTCTATACGAAACGCCTACCACAATGCAGTGCAGCAAAAAAGGATGAAACCCCAACCCCATCTCTGACTCTATACAGCAGTAACAACGTTCAAATGCATTCAACAACACCTCACCGTATCTCCTTGTACAGGAGCGTATCGTTGTTGATTCGTTCAAACCCACAAGTTGAAAATATACAAATTTAAGTGCGTCACGCATGGCCCGCAGTGTTCACGGAAGTTCGTTTACCGCGGTACGCTTAGTCGATGCGCTCTGTTTCTCAACTGTTTAGAACCTCGAGTACGCGCAACGCGCAGGTGCAACCTGCAACGCCAACAGACAAGTCCAAAGCTATTGTTTTGCTTTAGATTTGCTAAAATATTACTAGGAAATTCTGTCGAACTGGAACATTTATTGTTTTATGAGAATACTATGTTCCTCTACACCTATATTAATAGGGGTTGGAGTTTGGCATAAGGATTTTCGTTGTTGAAAGGCATTCAAAATGCAAGAGTGGTTCATCACAAATTAACAACTCATGCATCAAATTCGTCCGCATATTTTTATCCCGCTCGGGCTTCCGCCCTCACCGGGGAATAAAAATACGCGGACGCATGATGCATCGTTGATTTGTGATGAACCACTCTGTAACATGTTTGAATCCCTAATTGCACTGCTGTTATGTTGACTCAGAGATGGTTTTCATCAATTTTTCATTGCAGTGCAGTGAAGTATGAATGGACCTTTACACATCAATGTAATACTTCACATTAATGTCTGTTGTGCCACAAGCTTGTCTTGTTAACAGCCTAGTGTGTAAAACATGCAGTGAGGCATGCAACCCTGTTCTTTTCTATGCTACATTTATTGCTAATACCTAATTTGGTTGCATTTGGATTACAGGTTGTTTGTGGCATGCAAGAAAGCTGTAACTACCTATTGGCTCTTTGCACGGTTTACCATTTGAAGCTAGAGCCTCGTATTGGCATTGGAGGTGGAGGAGGTATTAGTATTTAACGACACATCGTGTCATTTTGGTATCATGCTTTATTTCAATTCACTTTATTATCATATACACATTAGGGAAGAAAGCCCAGTTTTAGAAGCAGGAGGAAACCAGAGTACCCGGAGAAAACCTGCAAGACCGAGTATGGACTGGAAACCAAACGTACGTGAAATCGCAGGTCCGACCGAGGGTCGAACCCGGGACCACAGTGGTGCAAAGCGAGGAAGACCCACTGCGCTAAACCGACCCCCCCCCCCAACTGGCATTGGAATGGAGGTCTTACATAACAATACATTCACCCCTCGCAAAACCATCATTGAGAGAATCGAACCTGGTCGAACTGTTGCATAAATGCTCCCAATCATAGAGCTGCCAGCTCCCTGCATATGCTGAAACCATGCAAAAAGCAAATATGTTTCTAAATAGTTTTAAACGTGGGTGACCCGATCAAGGTCTGATGTTGTTTTGCCCTCACATGGTAGCATATCACCAAAATCATCAGATTACAAATTTTGAGTTAAAAATCGGTCCAGCCGTTTGGATAGTAGAAGCAAAAATGTGCATCTTATTGGCTATAGGACAGCGTGTGTTAATAAATGTGGGATACCACATTTGGAGTTGTCTAAAAAATTAAATCTTGTGGCTTATGATAATGACACAATTATACTTACTTTGGTTTTGTTTGGAGTTAGGATTTTTTTTAAATGCAGTTCTTACATGGTACCTAAATTTGAACTACCTAGACCATTCAAAAAAGCACTTAAACTTCTATTAGAAATTAAAGTATTGCCTTAATTTATATGAATATACATTCCTGATGATCATTTGAACATATGATACTCTTGTACATTTACCACAGGGTCATTTTTCATTGATACTTTAATATGGCTCTTTAACAAGTATCACTGTAGTAGTAGTAAACGTAAATACATTTGTATTTCTCTAAGTCTGTATTTGCATTTTCCCTTTAGTTTCAGTAAGATGGCAAAAATAGCCATGTATGCAATGTTAGTTATTAGGAAAGTGCGGGTTCCGATGTTTTGGGACCCCCGAGTTTACCGGAAGTAAGGATCAATTTTGCTTATCAGAGTAATGAAGACCGTACGTTATTCGTTGTTGCTTTCTCATGTCCTGAAATCAGCCCTAATCCAGTTCATCTCAAGATATTTATATAGCAAAAAGCCACATTTTAATGGTACCCATCAAAACTTAGCACGGATTGAATAGGGCTTTGCAATATGCATTATTGCTTCTACCGTCAAAACCGCAAGCTTGTTTCCCACGGTACTTGATAGGGCGTACGTGCAAGTGCCAGGCTCTCATATCAAGCATAGAACACAATAGGCATAAATCGGAACAAGCACCTTTAAGACAAAGTATCAGTTACAGCTTTCTTGAATTGCCTTGTATGGTAGCCTCATATCAAACCTTTCAACTAGCTTTTTTTATTCATATATTGCAGTAATGATACGTACTTGTACGCATGAAATATGAGCTACTCAGCCAGTCCAACATAGGCTATAGATTACAAGTGGATGGTACGATTGTGACATATGTGGCGATCTGATACTTGCCTATAACGACACCATGTTTGTTTTTTGTACAAGGTGCATTATGTTTGATCAAATGGTAGTGAAAATTCACCAGAAAATATGCCATAGCTATTCTTCTCTCTGTTCCTTGGTTTAATTCCAACAAATGCGGAAAAAAATTGAATTGCAGACAATTTTAACCCTTGTCTACCGAGGGGTGGGGCACATGTGGTGCAGTTGGATCAACATTCGCCTCATAAGCATAAGGTTGTGGGTTCAAGCCCCGCAGTCGCCAATGTGTTGTGCACTTGGGCAAGGCACTTTACCCTGCTTGCCTCTCTCCTCCCAGGAGTACAAATGGGTACCGGCGTATGCTGGGAATGTAAAACAGACTCGCTGTGCGAGAGGAGTAGCGACCCCCCCCCCTCCCACGGCAACATTATATGAGGGAGTCTGGCCCAAACTCCAAAGACAGAGAGATGTGCACTCTGCTTGTGGGCGCATCATTTACATTTACTACTGAGGGGGAGGGGGTTCCTTCCAAAGTTTGTTGTTTTTTTTTTCACACACACTTTACTCCATCAAAATTGAGGTTTTGGTATCAAAAGGAAGTTGATATTTTTCTCATTACCTCAGTGAAATTTTAGGCCCAGAAAATGTTTCCTTTCGATGTTATGAACAAACACTTCTCCAAATGTGATCGACCACATTATTTAACACACATAGTCCTATGGGCCAATTCAGTACTATTTTTGCTTATACATCAACGACTGGACTGAGTAAATAAAATTGGAAATGGTTTTTGGTGTGGTGATAAGCTGCCACATTAGGCCAGAAACATAAAAAAATTGGACAATGATTGGGCCACAAACCACCTTTAGTTAAATGCAAGGAGTGTGAACCTAAATGTTAACCTCACCGCCTTGTTACAAGTTACAAACGAACGGGCTGCCTTCGCCATTACAAGGCCCCGGGGGGCGGACGGCCCACTTGTATTCAAAGGTGGATATGATGAGTGACATGGACTTTCAAAATTGCCACCCTAACACCGTATTTTCATCGACTAAAACAAGCTAAAACATACCTCTAAACAAGTATTTTATATGTTTATGATACACAACAACAAGTACGCAGTGCAAGTTTGAATCGTAAATATTACCCTTATTATCTTGCTTTGCTTACTTTCCAAGTTCGTTACAATATTTTGGATTTTGATGCCTGCTTAATGAGATATATAACATGACAATTTCAGGGTAGGAAAAAAAACCATACCTTTTTTTTTTCCATATAGTTGCTGTTGTTTGACACCCTAAACGATGACGCGCGTACATCCGGTTGCAATAAAAAGACACCCTTTTACGCGTTTTCTTGTCACGCATCATATCCACCTTTGAATACAGTGCCCCCCCCCCCCCTCCGGGGGTACAAAGGCCAAACTCTTGCTTCGCAATCTGACCCAAAAGAAATTGTTTGAGCTCTCCTTAATTATTTTAAAAGTATCGCTTTTTCATCAACCATAGAGAGAAAAATAACCCCTTGACTTCCATAACTTGCAACCTTCAATTAAACTAAAATGGCAATCATGTTAGAAAAAGCAAGCAGACAGCAAAAACATACTATCAACTCAGTTGAAAATGGTTTAATACAGCAACACCACAGGTTGCCTGATGGTTTACTAACTAAAATGGATACTACACAATGTTGTTACATTCAAAATGGATGGTTAAATCCAGGTTAATAGCAAGTGATACATTGTTAAATGTTAATGCAACTGATAAAATTGGTATCGATGCGAATACAGGTTTCCGGGAATGGCACCTGTTACATAGGTACATTTATAATAGCCTCTGCTCTTTGATCAGTTATTAATATAAGATGTAACAGGTTGGTTAAATTGAATTCATTGTCAAAAGCAGCACAGAGCCTCTGCTTTGTGATATCATTTACTCATAATGGATTAGTATGATGGTCAGCAGACTAGTTATGTTGATAATGGACAATTTTCAGCTGGTTACAAATGGATTAAAATTGGTCTGTTAAAGGTGCATTTCGTGATTTCAGTACCTTCTGTGTTATTCATTGATCACTAGCTATCCTTGAGAAAAGCTTATTTTCAAAATTTGAGCCAATCCTGATCTTGCGGTTTGGTGTTATGAGCAATTGCTCGTTTCCCACGGTCCCATAGGCTACTGTGCTGTAATTTCTGTCCGTTTACGGACAGAAAATACAAAATTGCGAATTTCTTACAGATACGACCGAATTTGCATGTAAGATTAGATATGCGTGAATTACTAAGGCTAACGGTTCTGATGATATAAAAATCTCAACATTTTTTAGGTAAGTCGGGGGACGAGGCTGTGGATCACGAAATGCCCCTTTAAAATGCAGTATCTTTGCAAGAAGATCCATATTGCAATATCATCAAAGTATTTGATGACACATAAATACAAGCACATGAAATGCTCTCATAAATGCACTTCAAAACATTTGACAAAATTGTGAAAATATGGCGTAAGAAATTAGTGCTACATTCAACCCAGATAATCTAGTTTTCACTTTAAGTGAAAATCACACTACTGTATAATAATTAACAGCTTTTACATAACTATACTTTGATCGATACTAAATAGGGAGCTGATAAAAAATAGTGTTGGCGCAATACAGCGCTATAGACACAAGACGCATGTGCAACATGTTTGCGTGTGATAGAACTTTTGCTGCACATCAACCTCGGCCAAATAGTTCCTGCTTAGCTTTTTAGTGCCGATCAGAGTATAGTCATGGCATAGTTGTACCCGTACAAAGCAATAACTTGAAGCAAAGAAATGTATTAAAAGATGAGCTAATCCCCTGCATAAATGGTGGTCAGCCATGGAGAACTACAATCTAGAAACACTTACACAATCCTGGCAGGAACCAGCTTGTCTAACTCCCATCATGTAAAAACACTGTACCCGCCTCGCCCTTCACCTTTACCATCTTCACCGTTCGCATGATTTTCTCCCTGTTTCTGCTCTGTCACAGGCGTTTCTTTTTTCTGTGACTTTCTTCTAAACCACGAGTTCCTTCTCTTGAATTTGGGCGATTCTTTTTTGACAGGCGGTGGCGGTGGTGTTGGTTCTTTTTTGATGAGCTTTGGTGGTTCTTTGTTGTCTCGACTTCTGTGGCGGTCCTGCGATGGCGTCCTCCATTTCTCGTAGTCGTAAGGTACTGACTAAAGAATCAAGATTTTGTAAGTGGTCAACATAGTTTTAAAAGAATTATTCCAGGCTTAAGAAATGTTCCCATTTATGTGAAATCTTAAGTTCTATTAGCCTATTTCTGAATTATAATTCCCAAAATTGTGTGCCCAAGTTTCATGAATATCAGCCATCTTTATAAAGTAAAGCAAAACAAATAAGAACACACATGGACATTGATTTTGCAGTTGCAAAACAATGTCAAACACTGCATTCCAATGTTATCATAAATTTTTTTTCATGTGAGTTAAAGATGGCAAAAGCACCCTTTTTAAACTGTTAGATAGCACTTAAATACTTAGTACCAGAAACAGAAAATGTTTATGCAGATCATGTTAAATGTTTTAGTTGACCAATCACCATTCCTGATTGATTAGTTAATTACTGTAACCAATCAAATTCCCTCCTAGACTTACAATAAGCACCAGCTCATCCTTATGCAAATTACAGCAAGTACATATACTCTGTCCAGCTCGAAGTATGAAGTAGCGGCGCGGGCGTATACATTGAACCGACTTTCAGCGCGCGTATAGGTAAAGCACAAGCGCGCTGCAAATGAAAGGCGGCACTGGGTGTACGCGCGCATCACCACTTCATACTTCAGATGAGACAAACTACAGAGTTCATTTCAGGCTTAAAGGTGCATTTCGTGATCCTAGCACCTCTTTTGCTGTTTATGGTTCGCTAGAGAAAAGGCATGCATGAGAAAAGGTTATTTCCAAAATTTCAGTTGATTCAGACAGTGCATTTTGATGTTATGAAAAAATATTTGTATTACGGTGCCCTATGGGCAACTGTTGTTATTTTCTGTCTGTTCACAGACAGATTTCTGTCCATTTATGTGCCAAGTCATCTAACTTTGCACGTAAGATTAGGCACACATATTATATTTGGTTATCTCAATGGTTAAGGCCAATGAAAGTCAATGTTATGTTTCCCGTAACATTTTTTTCAAATCATAATGAGGCAACTATTTCATTATTCATTATTCGTAATTTTGAAGAAAGAGCCAATTCACCAACCGTCGGCAAGCTCTAATAGCTACAATATTGTGTCAAACCACCACCCTACATTTAAAAATGATTTTGCAACTGTTATTTGATTTAAAATCGACTAAAATCACATTCACAAGATGTGATCACAAGAAGAAACCTTGATATTTTCTTTAAATACAAAATAATGAACTTTTTAGGGATTTCAGCATCTCAAACGCGGGCAGAAAATCGTAACGCGGGCGGGTTACGGGAAACATAACATCGACTTTCATGCGCCTAAGATGATATAAAAATCTAAGCTTGTTTTAGGAAGTCGGGACGAGGCTGTGGATCACAAAGTACCCCTTTAACTAAGAGAAAATATTACAATAGTAATACAAATACAATGTTTATTTTACACCAATGGCACTGATCCCAGGTATGCAGTATTTTCATTATATAACTCTCACAAAACAACATTTCAGCCGGGAATATTTTTATCATTGCACTGAAGTAGTAGTAGTAGTAGTAAAACCAGTTTTAAATCCGGTTTTGTCCCCGTTAACGGGGGATACACCTCGCATTCACAGCAATACTGCTGTGTGAGGATTTATTGGAGCAAAGATAACTGACCAGATAATTGCACTGTGATAAGAATTTATGTGATATCACATAAAACAAAATTGATGATATTCAAGGAATATAAAAATGTACCACTTGGACAAATTTTGGATGCTCATGAAATGAAAAATCCAAAATTTGTCCTGGTAATAAATCTGTTAATATTGCATAGGCAGTCAATATTTGTATACATTACATGGTATATGGAAAAAAATATAAACAAATATTGCCTACTTACGTTTGTAAACAGTAGTAAACATATATTACTGTCAAATTTGGATTGTTCCACTTCACTCGGCTTTGCCTCGTGAAATGGAAACCCAACTCTAACATTGTGCTATACATTTCACTGCATAAGCAGTCAATATTTGTATACAATTCCGGTTAGTGTCACCCGTTAGTCATCCCTTTGCTTCAAGTTATAGCATCCCATAATACCATTCTTTGTTATAGCATGGATGTTACATGGTTAGCTCACCAAGTATTAACAGCATCAAATAATAGTTGGATTAACTGTGAACATACATTTGAATACATATTATTTTTCATACTTTCTGTTTGAGATCAACATTTTTAGGATAATATGGCAAATTCTGTCTCGCATTCAAAAGCACTACATATTATGGACTATTCAAAATTTCTTCAGAAATACAATACAGAAATTTGCATTACTTGAAATTTCTCACAAATTACATTCTGTTGCTAATATTCAATTACGATTTTTCATATGAATGGTAATCAGTTTCAACAGCAAAAATATGCAAATTAGTCATATTTGATAGAGAATTATATTAAGGGCTTCTTAAGAGATTGGCAAAATATCAACAGCATAATTATGATATTGAATTTGCTAAGGGTACAGGGTCAACAATGTATACGAACGATCACATTTAAACCACATTGACACCTAAAGTGTTGGTAAAGTTCTATTCCGAAATGATTTGATAGCACTATGAAATGAATATTCCAGGTACATCCTACACTACAATAGGTACAACCCCACCAGACCACAGTGTCTACATCCATATAAAAAGCTACTTAAAAATGGTTGTTACATCTACATTCACACTTGGCCTTATAAGTTATTCGCATTCCTACAAGACTGAATAATAGAAATCATGTAATAAATTAAGTGTTGTAATCGCAAGGAAAATATCCTTCACAACCAAATCTGTTGAACATTGTCAATATTTTGCTATTTTATGTCGTTTTGATATCATCACACACGTCATTAGGAAACAAGGTAATAATTGGGGTTTTAATGGAGTGTATATTTGTTTGCAAAAATGCCTTCAGTCCATGTATTGTCTGTAATTTATGGTCCATTATACCTCATTTGTTTAGTTATAATTCCACTGCAAACCATAGCAGTACTGTATGAGAACAGCTAAAACACCAGTGCTCCACACACAAAAAGGATCAACGTTTGAACACGCTCAACAACATCAAAAATGGCTGTATCCACACCTGTGCAAAGCATACCAGCCTGCTACAATTGTCTGTAACACATTTCCACATTTATAATTTCTTTGAAAACCAATGCTCTTTAAAAAGTATCTTCACTTTAAGGGGACCACTTATTATAGCAGTACAGTAATTTCTATAAGTCCTCAAATTTATGAAGAATTAGTCATTAAAGCTAATGTCTCGTTATTTGTTTTAACACATATATATATATTGAGATATTAACACAATTGCATTTGTTTTAATGAACTAAAATGCCCTCTACGAAGGGTTTAGTTGTAAATGTGTCTATTATATCTTGAAATACAGAATTTTGTAATAAAAAGATCCGATTTTTTAAAAATTAGCATGGTCATACAAGCCAAGAGTAGACTCATAATTGAGGCCTTTTCATGACTTCGAAGTGGATTCAGTTGGTGAACCCGAATGTAATCTAAACTAGATCCCTTTATATTTAACTCTCAGTGTATCAACACACTTAGTTGACATAGCTTTTAATTCTGTCTAAAATGCACATCTTTAGTACAGAGGTATTTTTTATATTGACCTAAAATTCAACTTGACCTCACTTAAATTGGAACAAAAACAAATTCAGTTTTAATTGCATGGATGTGTTTTACTTAGGACTTGGGTTATAGTACTCAAAGCAGAACATTAATACACATTCAATGTCCATGTACATAGAGCAAAGATCACTATTTCTCCATTAAAACCTCAATCCATCTTCTAAAATCTCACTTCCAGAGTGCATGGACAATGTAATCCAGAGAAACCTACTCTCATTAGTATTTGAATACTTCAGTCATTACAGTAAATTAGGTATTGTAATTTGAGTTCTTTTCCACCCCAGCAACATTCACCATTACTCAATCCTGTCAACACGATCACAGGGGGTGAATTCAAGCATGAGATTTATTACCCCAGTTAGGCTGTTGCAAAACTCCATTTCCAAAATCTCATTTCTAGAGTGCCCACTCCATTAGCTATCAGATACGTGTACACTATAGTTTATGTATTGAATTCTTTTCTCCCAGTTCATTCCCAGCAACATTCAACATTACTCAATCTCGTCAACACAATCACAAGGGTTGGTTCGTGCTGCGTACCGACCGATTCTGACCCCAGCTTTTGGAAGATCGCCACGTCAGTGCATTCCTACCAGTAAGGCAGTTCAGGTACATTATTTCAACATAAGATAATCTACATACAAATGTACAATTTGCAGTTGGACTGTTACACCCACGGAGGGTTCATGAACATGGTACAACAACAGTGATCAATCTTTAATCTTAAGATCCATTTCTAAACTTTATGAAGATCAGTCACATCACATCTCTCATCAAAAGTTTTTCTGCCCTATTTCTTCCATTTGACTCCCATTCAAATTTCTTTTTTTTTTTAAATTTCACCTGTTCAATAGTGAACTCATCAATCATCACAATGTCATTTCAGTAGTTTATATTCTCAATATCTGGTTTGCAATGAATTACTTTATTACTATTTAAATTCTCTACCTATCCAAATATCCCATTTGATTAAATTTTACAGGAAAATCACATTGTTTTAAGCAAAATGTAAGACATTACATTTAAAATGATAGTATACTAGTTTGTGTTTGAAATAGTAGCTTCCAAATTTTAAATTTTTTGTTATAATACCCACAATATATTGTTGTGTCCTGATTCTGTTTCATCCTCTATGGTTAAGCTTTAAGGTTAGGGATGGGTAAGTGTTAGGATAAGTTTTAGTTTAGGATTGGGTTAGGTTAAGGTCAGGTTGAGGGTATCAGTATGGATTAAGGTTAACTTTGTTTAGGTTAAAACAAAATCTGACAAAACATGACATAAACTAACAATTTTTACTTTAATTGTAGCTGTATCTTTTGTGTGCCATACTGCTTTGACAAAATATATTGCAATGTTATCCTATCAACAAAAAAAAACTTTATCTCTAAAATCAAACTTATTTCCACAAAATGGGCATTGCCTTTGAAAATCAACTGTTCATATATTGGTACAAAAACATGAACAGCAAAAATGCTACATGTACATTACTTAGGAGCAGTTACACTCACTTTTGTCACAATTAGACATTTCCAAAAGTTATAAAAAAGTGCACAGTACGTCTAAAAATATTTTTAAAAACACATAAGGTGGTGACATATCGGCCACTTTCATCAACACATATCCTGCTTAGTCAGCATATACGTACAAACAAGTTTTAAAACGTGTTGGTTTTCATATTAACCCAGAAATTTCAACTTAATTTGAAGTGATAGTGACAACACGGTGAAGTGAGAGCTCGAGAAGGACTAAAAAAAAACACAGGATGTGCAAAAAGAGTCCTTTCAAGGAAAATGCTAATTAAGACACTGCATTCCTTCAGTTTCAATCTTGGTGATGTGAGTGCATTGAAACGTGCATGCATACATTGAGGCTATGAGCAATACAGTGTCATCTTCAATGAGGTTCAGATGGCTAATTGAAGTGAAAGCTAATGCAGAGGTGTTATGTCATTAAGGGGAACCATTTTTTCAGGAGTTTCTCTTCTTTGCCGTTGCGACAATTTTATTTTATCCGCACAACCGGTGCTCTTCAGAAGCCACAAAATGCCTGCAATGTACATTTTCTGGTCTCTACCCCACCTTACAGCAATTTTGTTTTCCACAGAAATCAATGGCAAAATCGGGTACCTTCTCACTCTTTTTGCCATGCCCGGGGAAAAAAAAAAAAAAAAAAAACCGAACTCATCCGCAGCCTACTTGAGTGACATCTATGGTGCGAAGATGGACACCCATACTTACTCCAATCAAAAGATATCGTGTTGACAATGTTTATTATAGCGATTTAGCCCTATTTTTGCCCATATTTTACCCTATTTTTGACCACATTTGACCTTTGATCCATGCCACATGACCCACTTTGTATCCCACCCACCGCCTACTTGAGATACATCTATGTTGTGAAGATGGACTTCCACACTTGCTTAGTTCCAAAGATATCGTGAGGGACGCACACACACACGCACGGACGGGTAGCATTTCTATAGTCCCCCTTTGCCAACAAAAGTTGGCGGGGGACCAAAAATATGTATAAGCCTCGTGTAGATATCAAAGCTCAATAATCATGAACTGATAGGCAATATTAAAGCGGATTTGTAATTAAAATGAAGCATCTTATTTGATAGAAACTCTGATAATGATATCGTCCTTGATTCAAAATGCCATGTTACAATTTGTGCGTCAAGCATCAGGTTAACCTTTGTGTGTCAGCAATGTGGCCTTTATTTGCAGTACTAACAATGTGTGATGGAGGTGGGACACACACTTAATCACATACTAACTGTATTTTCATTAATGCAGCTCAAACAAGCTTTGCTTGTACATGTAATTCCAATCTATTCAGGACAATTCAGGACACAGTGTCAATTGTATTTTGCAGGACTTTGGGTCACCGTCTAATATAATGTGACAGGCAGGGTCATTTTTATCCAAACAGTCTTAACAAAATACAATAAACAGTGAATTGTTTTAAAAAATATATTACTCAAAGAAATATTTTAACATATTTTAACATAAAATGTGGCCCAGCAAAAGTGAATGAGGCTCTTTAAGATGAAATTGAAAATTGAGATTTATGTACTATCATAATTATGTTGGTTTCAAGGACCTTTAAAAAAAAAAAAAAAAAAAAACAAAATAGAGGCCTTTCAGTGAAAATTTTCAAAAATCCCCCCCCCCCAAAAAAATAGGGGATCTTTGGGTGACAGTGGTAAAATTTTAATAAAAAATTTGGGATCTTTGGATGATATTTAAAAAAAATATGGGATCATTGGGTGACAACGATACTGAAAAAGGGGGTATTAATAGCCTTACAGCCATGCCTCGGCCAAATTATTGTTGGCAGAACTCCTCCTGGCCAATCCAAACTATAAATACCAAGAATACGTATAAGTCTGGTGTACTATCGAAATGCCGCACAATAATAATGAACTGATAGGCAATATTAAAGCGGATTTGTAATTAAAATGAAGCATCTTATTTGATAGAAACTCTGATAATGATATCGTCCTTGATTCAAAATGCCACGTTACAATTTGTGCACCAAGCATCAGGTTAACGTTTCTGTGTCAGGCAATAACATGGCTTTTATTTGCAGTACTAACAATGTGTGATGGAGGTGGGACACACACTTAATCACATACTAACTGTATTTTCATTAATGCAGCTCAAACAAGCTTTGCTTGTACATGTAATTCCAATCTATTCAGGACAATTCAGGACACAGTGTCAATTGTATTTTGCAGGACTTTGGGTCACCGTCTAATATAATGTGACGGGCAGGGTCATTTTTATCCAAACAGTCTTAACAAAATACAATAAACAGTGAATTGTTTTAAAAAATATATTACTCAAAGAAATATTTTAACATATTTTAACATAAAATGTGGCCCAGCAAAGTGAATGAGGCTCTTTAAGATGAAATTGAAAATTGAGATTTATGTACTATCATAATTATGTTGGTTTCAAGGACCTTTAATAATTGCATTCATAGGGTATATAGTTGTGGTAGGTCAAAGACCATGCCATACTAGGACAATAAAATACAAATTAAGGAGTTACAGGCTGTTAAAGTTAATGGTTGACTCAGGACAGGAGGTAGTGGCCAAGTAATTCCAAATTTAGATGTCGCCATTGGTTTAACAGGTAAAAGCAAAATCTTGACAAAAAATTCTGAATGTTGTCAAGAAATATTTTCTAATTTCAAAACCATTAACGTTGGAGCTGAAGAATTAAGTCCACTCTAAGGGTTATTTATAAATATTCATATTTGAATAAAGGGTGAGGACGAGGTCATATATGGGCCGAGGGAATACCTGTGACTGACCTATGTTAAAGTGCCCAAATTGGTTTGTATTTTGCCGTCTATATTGCTGTAATCGAATTTGATGCATTTGGGTAGTTGCTATATTAAATGAGGCTTAGCCACCATCGTCTGTTGAAGAGATTTCCCCAGGATGGTGCCTTTAATTTTCTAACAAATCATGTTTTTTACATATACATAATGCTTGTCCACATACTAATCACTGTGTGAAATAGATGAGCTCAAATCTATGTCCTTCATATAGAAAATTACAACTTTGTTAAAAAAATCTGGATGCAGAAATTTTTGTTAAATGCAGTATAGTATCCTATGGTACTGTTATAGTATTCATTATGTTTACTCAGCACATCAAGAAGAAAAATTCAGGTTTCATCTCTAACTTTGAAATTAAGCATTTCACATGATTATCTT
Organism: Ophioderma brevispina; assembly: GCA_023653785.1. Taxonomy (NCBI): domain Eukaryota; kingdom Metazoa; phylum Echinodermata; class Ophiuroidea; order Amphilepidida; family Ophiodermatidae; genus Ophioderma; species Ophioderma brevispina. The sequence continues at coordinate 30,138 of JAMKCH010003612.1, read as the reverse complement.
AGTTCTAGTTTACTATTTTTAATTGTTACAACAAAAAAAATTATATTTAGAATCTCGACCGGCCGCTTAAGCACAACCTAATTTTACACACGATAAATGATGCAAAATGGGCTCAAAACACATCAGTGTTCTCTCAATATTTGTAGAACAACAAACTACATGTAGACCACTGTGCATTATTCAACATAAAAAGATAAAATTCATTTTTTCAACCGCGACTATTTTACCATAAAACAAATCACAACATGCTGCTAGAGTCTCATTGCTTGTGCTGGATCAACAAAACATGAGTTACAAGAAGCTCATCTACCAAGCACACAGTTCAGTGGGTGTGTACTTATACATGCATTGACATGAATTGACCTTGTGTGATGGGTATCATATATCAGACCAAAAACCAGAGGTTGTTTTATTTTTAAATACATTGCGTGAATGGAAATGCTCTAACGGTGCCAAGGGAATGAGATTTCACTAACTCATAGTGAAACGAAGTCTAAAATTCAGACAACTCACTCTTTACCTACTGGTGAAGGAAAAACAAACCCTGAAGATTCACTTTGATCAATGTCAATTGCAGTGTAAAAAGTACTCAATGGCTTTTATACAAACATTAAGGGGAGAAAGAGAAATTTGGGTAACTATCGCTCCCAATGCACGCCTGACTGAACTCAGATCTGAAGATGACACCGTGTTGGCTCACAAAGATGACGGAATGTGCAAAGTGTGCTCTGATGCGGGGACAAGTATCTCATGCAGCGTACACTACAAATGCATCAATCACGGCATGCGTATGTATCATCGGTAATCGTTTCATGTGCAAGAACCATGCAGACGCCGTTAATGTAGACGCCATATAGCGTATACTCACTCACTCATTCAAGGAGCAGGCAAATTCACTGACCCCAACTTAAATAATAGTGTACGGTACTTAAGCTGGGACCCATTAATGGTATTACTAATTAATGAATGGCACAGACTCACTTATTTTTATCCCCTTCCCCCATGTCTTACTCCCCATAGATAGAGAAACTAAATCAACTATGAAATCTGAGAGGGTAAATGTTTAATTCTAAATATCAGTAATCAAAATAACACCAAAAATATTCACATATTTAATAGGTCCTGAAGTAGTCCCCTACTTCACTAAATCGCCATTACAATTTGTATACTGTTTCTGTGTACTGGTATTTATATTTATAGGTCTAAAGGTGTTATTTCAAATGCTTCCATGCATGCATTCCGCAAATGCATTATACATTACTTACTCACACTTCGAATTGCAGGTCATAATTTTGAGGATTTTGAAAATTTCCCAAACTGCAAGATCAAAACAATACAACCATTTCTTATATATTAAAACTATTTACTAAAATAGATCAAGAATATCATCCCAAAATCTGCTGTTGGGCATAATTTGCAATTTTTCTACTAGAAACACTTGACACATTGATAATCTAATTAGATAACTAAGGAGAAATTAGATTTCCTGCCAAAGGGATAAAAGCCAAAAGGGTCTCACACGATCGCATTATACGCTTTGAACTCCATCCCATTTATTATAACGGGGCCCACATTAGCTACATCCCTCAAAGCCTGTTAACAGTATATACACATATTTCAAATGTAACTCGGGAGGCCAACCATTTTTTTTTTTTGCATGCATGAATCTGGGTTAAATTTTGGCACAAAACAATTCCGTATTTTGATGAAATTCCCCATATTAAGTTCCCGAGTGTCTTCCGTGTCTTCTCGGAGAGTGAATCCTGCAGGCATGGGCAGATGGATTACCTAAAGTAAGCAAAGATGTGGTGTGCTTTCTTTTTGTTTGATCACTTTACCTTTTTAGTATAGTCGGATTCCTTCTGTGCAGTACAATGGTGCACATCGACAGCCCTCAATCAGTCATATCAATTAGAACACCACAATTACAAAAAGAACAATACAAACATGGACTCCAAATCAAACTAATTAACTAAACATAAATAAATGTTTAAAATTTTGTTGCTCAGGGACCACTTGCACTATAGGGGACTATGTACAGACTAAAACAATTTTGAATTTAAAATATTAAAATTTTCCCCACACATTCACTCTAACATTTAAGTATTTTTCCTTCAATTTCTACTTTTAAAATTCAACTTTTCCCCCTTAAAATACTTGGGGTCCACCCCCCCATTCTCTTATTTCAGTGTAACTATTGATCATTCCCTTATGATACTCAATATGTTTGTGTAGGCCATGCACACTATCTTCCACTCATAAAGTCTCATTGTCACAATGGCTTCTTGCCTTTCTGTCTTTTTAGGGGTAGGCATGCATAATTGTTTCTTATATTATTATCACCTGAAAATATCCTTGCCTCAGTCCTTAAGAAACGTTTTTCCTAAATTTGGACCCAGTGGATAAAATCTGTTTTTCTTTGTGACAATTACTCTTTACAGATTGCAATCTCAGTTGCACAGTCATGACAGTGGACTTATAAAATTAAATATTACTTACAACCTCAGGGGGAACAAAAATATTTAACATGGAACTTGATGTCCAAGACAAAAATCCCTGCTGCACTTTGCTGGAGAAATACTGAAACTGATCATACTCTGGTCAAATAAAACACCAAATTATAACCAAGTTAAAAATCCTACAGACGAGGGATTTGCAGCCCACACTTGCCCAGAAGGCGCTATGCATGAGGACACCCTCCTACCTCCCCAACCTTTGTGACACCCACACAGTGTAACCCTGTAAATGCCCTAAATCCCTCCCCAGACTGAACATGCCCTCAGTGCCCCAAAAGGTCTTAGCAAGCCACCGACTTTAAGTCCAGGACAGTGGCTGCAGCACTTCCTAAGTGGCCTGTAATACCAATGGAAAAATAAAAACGGACAGGCCAGCCTACAGTCAAGTCAAGAGCAGTCATGCGAATATAATATGCGCTCTACATGTAGCACAACACATATGTGTATATGGGTCAGGCATATGAGCAAGAAGGAAAATCAATAATAACACAAAATAAAAAGAGACATTGGATGACAAGACCATGCTCTGTATACAGTCGGCAATAAAAGTCTAAATATAGGCATGGTCAAAACAGACTAACAAGTAACATATAGTATGTTGCTGAAAGATTGGTGTGGCCAATCTCTTGTTATAGAGCCGTGTGATGCAAATGATTAAATATGTATGTGGCTAGCAAATCCAAGTCAGTTGTGTTAAAATTGTGTAGATAAGATGCATTACAGTGTTAGCAGTATATATTATAACTTTGTATTTGTACATAAAGTATGCATTTGTTATAGAGAACAAGTTAATGTTCAGGTCAATTGTGCCTTTTGCATGCCAATTCTGATACACTTCATTTTCCAGCACTGCAACAGTAAACAAAGCTTAAGACAGATTTACCATGCCAGAGGGTCAATTGCACCTGCCGTGGTGTGAGATTTTCACATCAGTTACTCTGCCAGTGTACCCTCACAGAAATTCACTCTTCCAAAATGTCTTATTTTTATTCAACTACTGTTCTTCTTTGAAATTTACGTGCTGAACAATATCAATTAACATACGCATGACACAAATCACCTTTTTTATATTACAGATGTTAACTCAGCATATCAAGCCCCATAAAATAGCTAGAGTAAGGTAAGTTAAGCAAAGCATGTTAGAGAAACCTTAAAATTGATTAGGAGGGGGACCAGGTGGGGGACCAGGCGGAGGACCGGGTGGTCTAAGAGGGAGTCTAGGTGGTGGTACTGGAGGTGGTCCTGGAGGAGGAGGTGGAGGAGGAAATCTGTGAGGGGAAGGTTGACGAATGGGAACAGGAAAGGGCCCAAAAGTTGGATAAGGGTAGCTCATGACAAATTGAGGTATGTCACTCACTCTTGACGGTTTGTGCCGCCTTCCCTGTCGTCTGCCACTGGCTACCATCTGTTGGCTCTCATTGTGGAATTCTAAGTCTTCTAATCGCTGTGTCAATGCCAACTTCTGCTGTATGGCCATTCTCAGCAAGGTGTTGAGTGTCTTCTTCTCTTCGTCGGCTGCAGCCACTTGACGCTGCATCTCGTCGAGCTGCGTCACATACTCATCACAACGTTTGGCAAACATGGCACGAAGACTGGCAAATGTAGCAGCGTCTTCTTTGAGGGCTTTGAGTTCATTGCGTAGCTTCATCATTGTCTCTGCGATGATGCCTTTCTCATTTTCATACTTGCTCTTAAGATTTGCAAGCGCCACCTCAGCAGTGGTCTTGTTTGCTTTGAGCACTGTCCTCAGCGTGGCAACTTGCTCGCGCTTTGTTGCCAGCAGAGACTTCAGCTTGACTACCTCCTCTTGCAAGTCCTCATTCTCGGCTGAACTATTACGATCTGAGCTTCTCTGTCGAGATAATTCCACGGCATGCTCTACAGACTTCTTGAGGTATTTTATTTGATCTCTAATGGTTGTCAGTAGCTGAGATGGACTGACTGGTTCAGTGTGCTTGGAAGGAGAAGAAAGCTCTTTAGCCTTCTCCGAACCAGACAAATCAAACCTACTGGCTCCATTTTCATTTCCATTCTCTCTACCATAATCTTTCTCACCAGCCACTTCTTTTAAACGAGTTGCTATTTCAGCACGGAAACTTTCACGTCGACTCTGCCTTGTCACCTTTAGATGATCTAAGATTATTCTGTTAGGCGTCTCACCATTCACCATACATACATGATGGTATAGTTGAGCCAAATCTTCGCTAATGCTGATAAGTTCATCTGTCGTGCATGTCAATTGTCCTTGTGTATTTCCCATCAAGTCATTTATTTTCTTCAGTTGCATCTGCAGGTCCTTGATAGTGTCCTGTTGCTTGCGATTCCTTTCATTCAGTGACTCAATTTCAAATGTCAACTCAGCTTTCTTGCTGTTTTCCTTGACCTTCTCCCTTTCAGTTTCAAGCTCGGCTGTCATAGCCGCTATCTGAGACATTGCACTTGCATATTTCTTGTCCAAATGTTGCACCATTCTGATCAGTTGATGCACTTTCTGCTGGTGTTCATCCATATCCGGTGGGAGGGGTTCCGATTCCATCTCTCCACCACCGTGAGAAATTTTCAGATCAGACAGACTCTGCAGTGCCCCCATCGTGTTCTCCAACTCGGACTGCGATCGCTGAAGGTTCTCATGGAGCTTAGATTTCTCCTTCTCCATTTCGGCAAGCTGTTCTTCCAGTTTCTTGATTTCAGTGGTGTGGAGTTCATTGAACAGATCCGAGCCAGTTGACATGACAAGATCCGGTCCATGAGGGACTGGATTGCCCTCACCAGCCTGGGTATGATTGGCCGTCTGAAATTCATACTCCATCCGTTGTAAAATTGGATGATCATGATTATCATCCTCATAGTCCGACTCATTTAGTGACAAACCAGTTCTATTCTCTAAATCGTCATTTATTGCTTCCAGTTCCGAGAGCATCTGCTGGTCTAGTTGTTTCTTCAGGTAATGTTTCTGTTCTCTTTCTGCTTCTAATGCCTGTAATGTTTCCTCTATCTGTTTTTCTGCAATTTCTCTAAGACGGATGATGTCTTCTATGTGGGAGTTGAGGTACTCATTTTCCTCTGTTAACCTGCGGTTTTCATGCTTGAAGCTTTCATACTCAATTTGAGATGATTTGAGAACAGATATCTGAAAGAGGAACAAAAGAATCAAAATTACTATTGATAAGAGTTAATTACAACATCCAATCACAAAGGGAAATCCCATGCACACAGAAACAAAAAGTATGCAGCTATGAGGTCTTCCGATTATCAAATGACTTTAACAAAAGGATCTCAAAAAAAGAACCCTTGTTGGCCAGGACATATGGCTTTTTACAATATAAGATCTTCACAAATACCATGACCTCAACTGTGCTTTGAGAGTTTGATTGTGGCCCGGACTCTGTTTCTCATTCAATGCTGCATTGCTGCCATCTCTATCTGGAATGTATGCTAGACGAATACTGCGCTTTTCAAAACTCTAAATACCTCTAATAAAGGGGGGGGCAAGCTTTGGATCTCAAACTCTGCCACATTCTATTCAAATAGGGGATAAGCTGTTGATTCCTCTAATAAAAAAGTTTTGGCCACCACTTGTGTATTAAGTGCTAATGTCTTGGCCAACAAGGTACCTTTCGATATATAGTATCACAATTAAGGAATATTTTCCTCACGAAGGGGTCCCTTGCATCTCAGATGATCTTCACATCCCTATTAAGGAGGTACAGTTGTCAAAGGTTATGTCCTCCTCAGAAATACCTTAAACGGTTTATTTTGGTTGCATTTTATTTTCCACAGAAATCACCTGTTATGAATACTTAATGTTATTTTGGAAATATTGTCCACTTAATACACTTTTTAAAATATACCCGCCATTTTTAACAATTAGAAATATCCTCTCAGTCTCATGCAATGTGATGAGGTGTCACAGACCAACATAAACACTCCTCTCTCTTGCTCTCAATTTAAGCATCGGTTTTAGTTGATAAATCTTTCTCCGTCCTTCCCATCTTAATTTGTTATATTAAACAAAACTAACAAAACTGGACTTCCGGTAATATGCAATAAAGTTAGTGGAAGGTCCCTAACTGTATAGAAACTATTGTTGGACCTGAAAGTTCACTGACAGCACAGACAAGGCAGTGTAATAAATAAACTTCAATGTCAGGCTATGATGTTTTTGTTCTTGTTGTTTTATTTCACTGCTTGACTGCACACATTGCATCATTTCACTGACTTAGTGTCTGTCGCTTGTGCTGTTCAAGGTTTCAAAGTTGGATGCACTTTGTTCCATATTTTTGTTTAAATTTCTCAACCAAAAAAATGTAAATCCTTTCAAGTTAAGAAAAAATGCATACGAAAAGTACAAAAAATTGCCTTTGTTCGTTCAATCTTTCAAATGCCGAGTTATGCACCAAAATTAAAATATTCTGTTCAGAATTTGTCTGTTTAAACGGTTTTTCAAATTTAGATGACAACAAATATAAAGGTCCAACTAAGCTCACCCACGTATGGTCCAACACTCAATTTATCGCTTTATCCAATTATTGCTTAAAATAAACGATCTCTTTCCTGCAAATTTTCCAGTTTTCTTGAGATTTAAAGAACTTATCCTTCATCCTTTGTCTTTTGGGGTAACCTTCATGTAAGCAATAACCTGAACCCCAAATCTTAGCATAATTTTAATTTTGTGGCTGCTACATTTCCTACATGTTCACATGAAGAATACAGAGATCAGCCATTTGTTTCCTGTCTACATCTGCCTTTTGATCCCATTATTAAACTGAATATATTGTTTCAAATATATTTTTACACCACTACTACCAATTTTGACAATTTTATTTGATTTAGTTTTGGGCCAGAGGGTGTATTGAGTCCATCCAACAAAACACCAAGTTTGGGAAATTTCACCTCAATAAGGTCATGTGATCCTACAAAAATCCTATTTTTAACATATAAACCCCTGACTTTTACATCCAGACTTTTAGCCCACAAAGTGCTAGTACTTCAGGAATTTTTATCATCAAAAAATATATTGTGGTTTTTGAACTCCTTGAACACTTATCTTAAAGACACTATCAGTGATTTATCCGAAAAGATTAAAAAACTATTAATTTTTCAGGAATAGCATAAAAGTAAAGGACAAGTCCGTAGAATTCTCATAAGTTCTCCAACTGAAGAATTTACAGAAAAGGATGAAAACTGCAATGTTCAAAGATAGGAATCTCAATTCAATCATGTGTTGTAGTAAGTGTCCGTACGGACAGTAATGTCTAAAATTTCCAATTTTGTCCTTATTAGGTTGCCTCTGGTCCTATGATTTGCAGAGTATGTTAGAATACCTGTACTTGTTACAACATGCAAAGATCTTATTTTTGGTGATTTTTTGTTATTTTCTGATTTAGCAAATCACTGATAGTGCCTTTAAGTATTGACACATGTTTAGTACAGTGCAGTAAAGACACATTGCAATGCATTATGGGATTGGTTCAAACACCCTTTGGTTTTGGGCTGACCAGCAAATGTCCCGCAAGCCCATTTGACACTTGTATCCACCAATGTGGCAAATCGTCTTGTATGCCATCTCCTCATGAAATATTCAAAATAAATAAAAACCCTAACTATATTCCATGCACACAAACCTGCTTTTGCATTCCAATGTTCTCCTCCTCCAATTCACTATAATCCTGGAGCAGGCGATTCTCCCGAAACTTCACCTCTCGAAGTTCATCCTTGAGAGTCTTGTTCTGCGCTTCCATCTTCTCCACAACCGAATTAAGATCCGAGTGTTTCGCATGGAGCCTGTCATTCTCGAGTTTGGTGTGGCCGAATTTCTGCTCCGTTCGCTTGATCTCCATCTGCAGATCGGCGATCCTGGTGGTGAGGTCGGCTTCGATGCAGGCATTTTCTTTCAGGAGACTCTCTTCACGGGTGACACCTTCTGCGTTAGTTTTTCTTTGGACGAGCTGGGTTTGGTCGAGAGTCTAGAAAGTACAACAAAAAGAAATAATAAGTATTACAAACCATAAGAAAATGTTACCTACCAGTATCTCATTTTTACAAGCAAGATTTTCCTGCCAAACATTCAGATATATGATCCTTTGTTTAGTGTATTTTCCTTTGCTATGAGGTCCCTAGTTCGGTTCCTGATAAGAACTCACAATAGTCAGATAGTGAATACAGGATTAACTGCAAACAAGCCAGCAAAATACTTGTCTTTTGAAAGTAACATTAAGCTCTTGGTCCCATGTACAGTGAGCCATACTTGTTCATGTCACAGTACCATAGGAAAAGAGTAGGTTGAGCTTGAGCACCCGTGACTGTGCTAATCTGCCCGGTGCCGATTTCAACAGTGTGGCACTCTTGATTCAGTGAAACTGACACTAAACGTTTACATTTTTTTAAAGCAAACTGATAAACTTACCTTGTCCTTATTTATTTTATTCTTCAGTGCATGCACAGTAAAGCATTTTATTTTTACATCATTATTTTTCATGAATTGTTGAGAATAGGCATAAAATTTCTCAAATTTAAACATTTCTCTAAAGGCCTGTAGACCAAAACAAAATACATGTCTTCATTTCTTCATGTCTTCATTTATGTGTAAATGGAAAATAAACTGAAAACGAAACATGTGATTATGAAATTATTGCAAATAAAATCCTACCTCTCTCAAAATTAGTGAAAACTTCATGCATGTGAAAATTCCTTGATTTAAAATATACACCTGTAAACAGTTCCATGTCAATGGGATAATTTATTTGTATGCAAGTCAGCCCACTCAAAAGTAAGTATTCCTGGTAGAAACAGGTCCATATACCTATTGAACACAGTTAATATCAACAAAAAAGTCCAACAGGTATGTACGGAACACAAGCAGTTGTTTCCAAGTCACTCAACTGGGACCTGAGAGTACAGAAACTTGCCAGTATCTAGTTGTCTAATGTTCTGATGTTGTACAAAGTGCAAGGCCTTTTAACTTAGGGATAAAAAATACTTGATGTTCACAGAATTGAATACTTGATGACAGAAACACAAGGACAAGGATTCATACTGTGCATCACAGTATCCCCGTTTACACTTGGGCCAAAAGTGAAATTACATATGATGGACTCGTCAACCGAGATTTCCACTTTTTCCCCCGAAGTGTAAACATGTGCGTCGTAATCGATACGACTTCAAAAGTCGATTTTGTAAGGCTTTTTAGCACTTACTTTTTGTTTTGAGTGAATTCGAATAAGTCCTCATTGAATTCATTTTTTTTTGTAGTGCAACGAAACACAAAAACGATTTCAGGTTACTGGTCGAAACAAGTGACCCGCCTCTGAGTCTTTCCAGCGTATCACCAAGCAATGCAACGGTGTGCTTCTAAACAACGGAGCATGAAGGTAGCACGGTCAGTCCAAAGAATTAGGATTTTGACGTTGTTGTCTTCGTTTTTTCTCTCTAGTTTTGCCGTTAGTTTGGATAATATTTAGGCCTAATTTCACAGAAAAGCTAAAATCACGGTAGCCAAGAGCAACCTAAATTTAGAGTCAGTACAGGGGTTCGCGCATCATCATGGGCTGACATGTTGAAGATCGCGCAAAATCTTTGTTGAACCTGAAGCCAAACTTCCCGATAAATGAGAGCGCCAACAGACGTAATTATTTTCTGAAAGCGAATTCGGGAATCCGCTTTCAGTGTAAACACCTACTACTCGAATTAATTTATGCTAATCCTTATAATATCAAATTCAATTTGACTTTTCTCTAGTGTAAACGTGCTAATTGTTGAGTCTGATTTAGACTTGAACCACTGTCTGAGCTGCCCAGCTATTTTGAGGTTTACTATGTGTGAAAAATCAATGCACTGGTGCATATTTTGAAATGTACTCAGTCATTAATTAACCTTATTCTTTCACTAACTCATTTTGGATTTTTTTTTTTTTTGCAACAAAATTGTTTTTGAAATTGTCAACAAAACATTCACAGCACATACCAACAAGAAATGAAATAGACTTCCATGATGGGTATAGATCACTCCGGAGGTACGTCACTTCCGCTGATGCTGTTGACAACAAACCGAATCACCAAGAAACCATGTGTGGATGGTAAATAGTCCTTGTTTTGCTGCATTTTTTTCAACTTTAGGGTTATAATATGTCAACTTAAATAGTTTCATTTGTTATGTTTTGGAGTTTTGAGTCAAATTGGCAAATATAAGACAATAATTCTTGCTGCATGAATTGGCTGTCACAAGATTGTTTATTACGCCACTGTACAAACAAGTATTTTTAAAAAACTGTGTCGGGAGGTTCGCCAGGCATAATTTTCAAGAAACTAAGAACAACAGTAAAGCATTTAAGCGGAGGAGATGGTTTTATAGTTGGAAGTTGCACTTTAATTACAGAACATGTATTTATAAAAAGAAATCTAACTGATTTAAAGAATAGATGTTTGAACAGGTTAAAGATTACATTAGAACCAATCACCTGTTTACAACTGGATCTCCTGGCTGACCTTTGACTTGGTATGTGACCTTTGACCGCACATAGTTGGAAGCTTTTAATTTTAACGTAGGTTACACCTTCCTGTCATTTCAAATAAAGAAAATATAAAAGGCGCCCAATTGGGCGCAAAATATGTAAAACTGCATCCCTAAGTTACAAGCTTTAATTTGATGTACGAAAAATCTCCTGTCATTTCAAATAAAGAAAATAGAAAAACGCCCAATTGGGCGCAAAATGTGTTAAAACTGAATCCCCAAGTTATAAGCTTTATTTAATGTAGGTTACACCTTCCTGTCATTTCAAATAAAGAAAATATAAAAGGCGCCCAATTGGGCGCAAAATATGTAAAACTGCATCCCTAAGTTACAAGCTTTAATTTGATGTACGAAAAATCTCCTGTCATTTCAAATAAAGAAAATAGAAAAACGCCCAATTGGGCGCAAAATGTGTTAAAACTGAATCCCCAAGTTATAAGCTTTAATTTTAACGTAGGTTACACCTTCCTGTCATTTCAAATAAAGAAAATATAAAAGGCGCCCAATTGGGCGCAAAATATGTAAAACTTGCATTCCCTAAGTTCGAGCTTCCATCTGATGTACATCAAACTCTCCTGTCATTTCAAATAACGAAAATAGAAAAACGCCCAATTGGGTGCAAAATGTGTTTAGAAGGAATCCCCAAGTTATAAGCTTGAATATAATGTAGGTTACGCCTTCCTGTCATTTCAAGATGTTACCTAAATTTTCGTCTTAAATAATCATCCAAGCTGGTAAACAACTATTTTGCCCTTTCAACCTTTCATATACCATCTGCTCACCGTGTTTAATCTAAGTGGCCTCGGAGTAAATGTATCATTAGCTTATCACTCAATAGCAGAATGAGGACGTCTGGGATGGGAAAGATGTAGCGGGACGCTGGTAAAATAACCCTTATCTAGTCCCTGCACGTTTTAACCGAAACTCGATTGTCCCAAGCGTCGAGACGACTCTTGGCAGGCGTAGACTAACATCAAAGAAATGCTTTTTAAGGCATTAAAACCTGCAATGATGTTATTCTTGTCTGAAATTTTTACATCACATTACACACCCAACACTAAGACTGGGTCAACACGAGGCTTTTTTTCGTAGTTTACTACAATAGTACTACAGTAGTACTAAAATAAAGGCTGCGTGTGACCACAACTTAAGACGACATGTCGCGCTTGTACCATTAACTGTCGTAATAAAATTAACGATGAAATTTCCGTCGTTGGGCCGTTTTCTTACCATGGTACTGTCGTAATTTAATGGGCAAATCGATGTGGACCGCATTCGTAGTTTAGACCATGTTACGCAATGAACCTTGTTGTTGACCTCGTGCTCGTGTGTCCAGAAATATCTATGACACGATTACAATAATCTCACCATGTGACCGGGACCGTCGTTTAATTATTCCAGTAGTACACACACTAAGATATTACGAACAAACGACGAAATATTGCTCGGTGGACCGCGGTCTAAAACTCCAAAATTACTTAGGACGTAGATCATTTTCATAAAAGAAAAACATTTAATGAAATGACCTTCAGATATAGAAATAGACCCCTTCGCAATTTTGAGAGCAGTGGTTTCTATAGTCAGGTCGCAGGCGACCCGACAAAAAAGTAAACAAGAGTGACCAAATTCCTGGATTACAGGATTGACCTTTGGAGGTGTGTACATTTAAGTTCATTGAACTTGTGTATACTTTAGGTTTAATCCAATTATGGTAATTTACTAAGCATCCTTCTTATTTTGATTCTATTTTACAATAATGGTCAGGTATTAAGCCAACAATTTTTTCTGCCCCCAAGATCTGGTTAATTATCACCCTTTCTACAAATTAAAAAATGGGGTTTGATATTAGACCAAAATTTGTTCTCTAGCTGCAAATTTGCTTTAACCCTATCAACTAATCACTACCAAAACTCACTACTGTCTGTTCAATTAACTTAGATATCTGGTTTTTATTAATTATTTCCAAAAATATACGCTTTCGAAAAAAAACACGAAAGAAAAGTTGTTATTCTTCATTGCACCCAACAAGACCATTGGGATCCAACTTGAAAACATATTTCTTCTTTGGATTTTTATTCAATATACACTCATTTTAAATATTGCACAGGAATCACAGCCCTCCATCATTAATTAAATAAATCGCACTGAAAATGAAACAGGAGGCGAATCTGTAATTAACAATGCCTATTCCCATGTCATAATTTTTCCCATTTTCACAATAATTGAAATGGACGTCAGCAAGAAGACCGAGCCCCACACCATTTAAAATCAAACTCCATAAGCACAGCCGTTGACTGATAGACGGCTTCAATCAAACCCATACATCATTTATGGTCATTTTAGACACGGCCATAAAGTATGGCTGCACACCATAGAGTGTATTAAAACACTTCCCAAATCACAGTATCTTATGAATGATTAATACCCCCTGCGTAAGCGATCAAGTAGGGATTTCTTAGCTGTTATAAATCCGGCGGCAGGCTGGTGCAATTACTATCACCAGGCGGCTTTGTCATTAATCCAGTAATGCTGGATTCAGAATGCTCATAATAAGCTTATTAGTGTTGTGTTGGATGCTATATTTGCTCATGGACCACTGTGTTGTAATTTGTCCGTTTACAGACAGATAATACAAAATTATGATTTTTTTTCTCCAGAGTAGGTCAATTTGCATGTAAGGTTAAGAGCACACACTATATAATACTTGGAACCAAAGTTCAGATGATAGGCAAACATCCCACTTTTTAGGCAAACCGCAAGTCGGGGGGGAGGCTGTGGATCAAGGAAGTGCCCTTAATATCACAAGTATGCAAAAATAATCACTGGATTTGAAGGGTATAGTATTATGCAAAATCTGCCAATAGAGTCACTTTCCATGTTTACAAATGTGGCACAACAATACACAAGGGCATTTAGATTTTCTGTTTAGCATTTCTCCTTCATTTCTTATTCACAACGACAAAATATAAGTTTGACTGTGTACAGGTTCAGCAGACTGCCTAAGTGGCAAGCATAGAAACCCAAACCAATACCCCCATTTTATTTCTCTTGAGACTGCGCCGCTTTTTCGCTGCCCGATATTATTATTGTTCCAAACAGATTTCTTGGGACTTTTTTATTTTGACTGCACATCTACATCAACCAATCTTGTTATGACTGCTCCCAAGATGGTATTCCTGGCAAATCAGCAAAAAAACTTCCTGCTGTTAGTGCAAGTATTATTCCAAAAATGGCACATCAGCAAATGTACAAATATGGAAATGGAAGCTGAGCACTGAGATACAAGCCGATTTGTCTTTCTTTAGTTTCCACTAATATGAATTTCATCAGTAATCCTCCGAAAAATGAAAGTACTGATTTTTACCATGATTAAGCTTGCCCATCAAAATATCCCCATCTGAAAGGATTAAGCTGAAAATGTTTCTTTGGTACAAAAATTGTGAAATTCTCTAATTTCGTATCGGAGCAAAATACAAAATTCAGCCTATGTTTTATTTTCACATCCCTGAATATACTCATATATGACATAAGCATGTCTAAAATTAATGTACAAACATCTTTAAGTGCATCAAAAGTGAACACTACTTGTTTAATGTCTCGGAAAATAATTTAATATCAAAATTCATATGGCTGTGGGTACACAGAGTATTGAGAATGTCTGCACCGACATAAATGTCAAGACAAAAAAAACCTATGTGACTCGCAGGCATCTTTTCTTGTGCAATGGAGAAGTCTAAAAAGACAGACGAAAAATCTTCAGGCAACTCACTTAAACTACGATAAGAATCGCAAAACATATTGCAATTTCCATGTAAACATGCCTGATGCCTCACTGGAGAGGAACAAAATAGAACTTTGCATATATTTATATGGTCTTCAGTATGAGTATATAATTGAATTCAATTCTTAGACCGGTAAATTGTATTCACTAAAGTGATGCTCAATGTTGTGGCAAGTGAAGTATAGCCACTACAGTCCATTTACCAAACGATCACACTGCGACATATATTGTATATTTGAAAATGAGTTATATAAAGAAATGTAGTTAATCAAAGGTTATATCTCAGCTTATTATGAACAGACTATATAGTGTTCTGTCAATTCGATTTTACAGTCACAAAATCAACCTGGCCAAAGACCTTTGCTAATTGCATTCAGAAATCAAGACCGAGGTTTATATGAATGCTTAAAGGTGCAACAAGAGATTTTCAATTTCAGGTGTCCCTACAAAATTTGAAGGCCCTGATTTTTGTACTATGTAAAGCTTCATCAAAAGATCCCCATCTCAAAGGATTAAAGAGTGCTTGTCATGATTTTTGTCATGACATTAACCCAAAATGTCACACTTTAGTTCAATCCATATTAAGGTTAAAATTTGAGCATGTCTGATGACCTGCGTTTTATTTCTGTTAACACCCATCTCTTCAGGTGGAATTAAACAAATACATGACTCAACTAGGAAGACATTTTGAGGTTGAATATGACATTTACTAGAGAATCCCCCCCCCCCCCAACAGTAGGCTACTATATACTCCAACCAAAGAGCGATATATCATCCCTTTAACACAGCTGTATTGCACGCATATCGCGCAGGCCAACTTCTGCTCACCAAAACCATAAAGCGAAGGATATCTGTCACATATAAATCACTGAATCTCACAAAATCACACATTTCATTCTTGCTAGGAACTCACTGAATCTCACAATAGCTCACAATATAGAATTAACTTATATTTAAATCACTGAATCCACAAAAATCACACTGGTTTCCATGGCCATTGTAAAACGAATCTCAAAAGATCTCACAAATCGCTTAGTGCAGAGTGTTTAACACTGAATCTCACAAGATCTCCATATTTTACCACGGGTGGTTTGTGAGATTTTGTGGGGTGAAGGGTAAGGGGGAATATGGGTGTTGGAAGGGCTAAAAATACAAATTGCAAATTGAAATTTAGGACAAAATTACCTTTCTTTTGCTTTTTGTTTGACAACAATCGGAGTTCATTCAAAAAAGTTATGGTCGAAAATGCAACTTCGAGAGCGAATTTCTTGTTTTATTTCTTATGTATTTCATGTTTTGTTAAGCTGCGATATTTAACTTTTTCGGCTTTAAAATTCTATATCTCGAAAAATAATTTTGCTGTTGATCTCTAAGTTTTAAAATTATTAGTGAAAATCAATCTATATGTTTAATACATAATAAGAGCAAAAAAGTGTTTCTAAAATATACAAAAACATAAAAAAACAGTGTTTATGACTAAATTGCCGATATCTCAAAAGTGAATTTTGACGATATGTCATCGCGGCGCGCAAGATTTCTCGAAAACGATTTACCCTAGAGAGATGGATAAAAACGCAAATTGAAGATACTAATTGGGATATAGAATGAACCACCATGGTGACATTAGCACCATGGGAACATGATTTAAGGGGGGTCAGTAGTCAAGAAAGGGAAAAAATAATTATTTGTTTTCCGCTGTTGTCAAACAAAAAGCAAAAGAAAGGTAATTTTGTCTTGAATTTCAATTTGTGCCAATTTTATTTAGCCCTTCCAACCCCAAATTCCCCTTTAAATACTCCTTATTTCTGTCCGAACAAAGTAAACAAACCCTCAGTAAATCATTTTAGAATGGTCTTATCATGCAAGATTATAACAGTCCGCTTCTAAAGGACAGTAGGCGAAGAGACAGGTAACATGAAACTGTAACTCTTCTCAACAATGCTTGTACAAATCTACTATCTAGAATAGCAGTCCTTTGCCTCGTACTATTGAAAACAGTACATGGTATGTACAGCAGCATGAGACCAAATCTCTTCTTATGGTCAACACCGAGGTGCAAACCTAGACTACCCCTATTGCCTCTGCATGTGGCAACAGTAACACACTGCATCAACAGTGCCAACACTGCAGACGAAGATAAAGTCCTTTCGGGCTGCCCCGGGTGTTTCTTTGGTGCTTGCTGTAATGACATCACTAGCCCGGGACAAATTAGCCTCATACAAGCGGGCATTCAGGAAAAGAAATTTAAAATGACAGTTGAAGGAAGTGATCTAAAGCGCCCTGTGATATGTGGATGTTTTCAGATGAATAGCACACAGTTGATGACTAATGGCTGTACTGCAGAAAAATATTAACTTCAGGTTTTAAGAGAGACGCTATCTACAGGCACTTCGACCTATATTGAGGTTTTTTGACCTGGATAGATTCTCTATACTAATTACTATGTAACTAAGACTAGGATCCTACGAGGTAATTTGGAATTTACGATGGTATTAAATGACAAGAACTAGTCTTAACCAGGGTTAATTTAACTGGGAGTACAAAAATTGTGTGATTTGAGAACTAACATCTGTTATGAGCTTAAAGGGACACGACGTTTCCAGAAAAAAGTGCGACCCATTTAAATCAGGTTTTTTTTTATAAATGTATTACATTTAGAATGCTCACCACAGTATTAAATCACACCAAAGAGAATTAGGATGAACACACTGTTTTTATCATTAAAGGAGATTTTGTACTCTGTCATGCACAACCAGCTGCCTCATGAGCAACTGGGGCACCAACTTTGATACAAGGCTGTGGAATACTGGTATACATGTAGTAACCTTGAAACCTTCCATGGACTCAGTTACTTAGAGGGCACTGTGCGTCCAGTGGGATATAATGGCCGAACTCATGATCTGAAGGTTATGGGGTTCGAGCCCCGCTGCGGCAATGTGTTGTGACTTGGGCAAGGGCACTTTACCTGCTTGCTTCTCGACCCAAGCGATATTCGGTAGATGTTAGGGGGAATATTACAACTAAGCAGATGGATTGTGCGCTTGGCCAGCTGCCGACCTAGGTGAAGCGAAATTATTGTGACGATTTCCTGATGGCAGCGTAATAATAATAGGCAACAGCGCTGTGATCTTGATGAAATGGCGCTTATAAAAAAAGCCAAAGCCAACAATTTGATGGACATATAATTACTATTCATGCCTAAACCACAGTCAGGGCACACTGAGACAGAACCAACGGAATTGTTTCGCACTGTTGCACATGGGTAATTATGTCCATCAGATCGGCTCCCAAGGCATATGTATGTCACTTCATTACTGTGCAGCTTGAAACTAGGTTAAGGTCTCTAACAAAAGAAAGATATTTTTTCATTATCCCTCTTATTCTAATGATGACACCAGTAGACACACACACAAAGGAGAAAACAGTTATCTGTGGGATGACCTTTACAGTGCAGTAATGCCAGTTTAGCTTGGAATCAATTTTATTGATATTGCTTTGGGGCATTTGACTTCCTATTTGGGGCAAAGATAATCAATATGTAAATTAATAAAATCTACCCCACTGTAACAAAACAAAATTCAAAGGTGGTTAAATATCCTCAAAGCACAAGCACGTTCACTAATAATATACCATATTCAAAATGTTGAAAACAGTAAAAAACTAGAATTTTCGGTTCTCGTCTTTCAAAGAATATAAGCTGTGGGCCGCTCCATAAAAAACTTAACATTTAGTGACACATACACACATACATACACAAGCACAACAGATTGCAAAGTGGTCCTGCCAGCTGTGCTGGCGGCCCACAAAAAACAGGATTCCGGGAAGGTTAAATTATTAAATTAAATTTTTTTGCTTTACCCCATTTGGGTAGATCCCCCCAATTCAACAAATTCAATTAATTTGACCATTTTGCTAATTTATCAATACCTGCTCATTCAAGTCTGCATTTGTAATCAATTTTTTTGTCCTCCAGTATTATATTACTAGTACACCCTGTAAGTAACACAAGCATCTTCTCTTCAAAATCACTTGGTGTATCAACTAAATATAACTTGCTACCTGTTGGAGACATTAAACAGACACTGGCACATTTGAAAAATAGTGCGCCCTCAAGATTTTTCAAAATTGATATTTTTGCATGGTTATAAAGCTTTTATATACATTAGCCCTCACCTGAAATTATTAAGCCCAAATCAGCGCGCTTATGGGTAAACAGAACAATTTTATAATTAATGTCGCCGGCGACATTAATTCAGCAGAAATGCCATGTTACACAAGAAAACACATGCCAGAGATGATTCTCATGGCATGCACCTTGTTTGACCGGTCTTTGATCTTTGTGGTTATAATATCAATGAGTACAAGTCTATGATGTTCATGTAATAGACACTTTGTTGATTAAAGTTAGAGTAAACTCAAAAAGTTAGCCTACAACAAATTACCTAGATGTCTTTAGCCTTTTATTATTTTATTAATGCTCCTATCTGCTTTTGGGTATGCTATTTTTATGTGTAAAATATAGCTCTAAGCAAATTGGAGAAATTTTATATTTTCTGGAAATGTGCCAGTGCCACTTTAAAGAATACTGAACACAGTCACCTGTGTGATTCTATGAATTTCAGACCGATTTTCCTGTATATAACGGCAAAGGGATTAAATTGGCTCAATAAGAAAGAGTCGGTCTCTGGCATTTTCCTGCTTAGGCCCCTATATCGACAAAAGTTTTCACTGGCATTTATCCTTCATTTGGTCAACCGAAGCCAACTTAGAGCCGATTGCAGAATGGGGATCACCTGATATTAAGTTATTTTTAGATTGGTAGAAAATGAAGTGGCCTGCAAAAATATAGCACAGGCTAGTGAGATCACAACCGACAATACAATGTGGTTGACCTGTGCAGATGACTTTTAGCCGGTAAAATCACAGCCTGTGACGGACGGTCGTATTTTCCGGAAAACGAAGCTCAATGAAAACTTCGCACTATATCGGCTATTCACCAGTGTTAATCATTTAAAATTTGGCTGTTCACTGGTATTATATCCGGATAAAATTCTATCTGGATAAATTTTGTCTGCTCAATAAAAACACTCCATGTAACATGCAGACACAACAGTACTATAGGAAAGCTGCACATGTTCATGATAGCTTTGGTGCCTGTTGTAAGGTCTGTTTGTAATGTGCAACCTCTCCCAGTCAAAAGTAGCAGTGAACTTGTTAGTTGCAACAGTGTGTGTTTTGTGGTTGTCCAATTAACCATGTGCAATAAAAAGCGCTGTAGGGTTGGTGACAGGTGACTCATCCTGGGGCGTGAGTAATGGGTGGACTCACAGGCGGAGTGAGAAGGGATGCTAGCAAGTGCCATCTGGTGACAATTTCTCCAGGGTCACGGCCGCAACAAGATGATGCACTGTACAGTTTGAATGATGCATGTACTTTTTGTTTGTTCCAGTTTTTTGTTTGCTGGGCCACAGCAAGCTGGGGAGGCAGCCTTTCAGAAATATTTTTTAACAGAAAATCGTGAAAAGATGGACATTCATGCTCTATCAGCCCTTGTGCAACCTTTCGCCACAGAGGATGTATTGAGTCAATCCCACAATGCACCAGTTTTGTGAAATTTCACCTCAAAAAGGTCATGTGATTCCACAAAATCCTATTCTTACGTAACACATAAAAACGTTGACTTTTACACTCATTTTAACCCACAACGTGCTAGCTACTTGGAATTTTTTGCATGATCATCAAATGTCTTGTGGTTCTTGAACTTTTTAACACTTTATCCATAAATACTGACATGTGTTTAGTACAGTACAGTATAGGCACATTGCAATGCATTGTGGGATTGATTCAAAACACCCTCTGCTTTTGCCCTGTAACTGGAATGTTTTTGCCTCTGATTGGGACACTTTTTGCACCTATTGGGAACTTGCCCCTGTAAAATGACCAACCTGACTATGTGCCTGATAATTATTTGTTTAAAGGGGGATGGCCCGATTTAACGATATGAAGTCTTTATCTTGATAGATTGGCCTTCACCCCAAAACCCCATCTGTAAAGTTTCGTGCTGATATTTCAATCCGTTTTGCTGTGAGAGCCAAAAGAGTGATTTTGTGAGCCTGTAGAGTACTACGCATAATTAATACTGGTTGACCAAAATGGGGCACATTTTCGCTCATAACTTCCAAACCAAATATCCTCTTGCTCTAAGATTTTACATGGTAAATGAGAAAATAGTAGCTTTCTTCTGACACCAAAATGTTGACCACTTCTGGTAAAATCTGAGGCATCTGGGGACAAGGCCATTAGCAATCGGGCCATGGACCTTTAACCATGATGATAGTGTGGCAAACTCATTTGACTTTGGTAAAAGACTTACAAGTTTAATTGCATCCTTAAAAAAAATGTAAATTCATAAATTATGCTGATTCCAAGCTTCTGATACTAGGTGCATTATAACACACAACCAACACTGTACATGCAACTTCAAAGCTACGTCTACATATGGACCAAACTTATGGTGATACACATACTATTATATTTTATGACTAAGTATTTACTTGAAAATACAGTAGAGCATAAAAGCCATCTACGCTTTTACACCTGAACCTACATGTAACACTGTTTATCTAGCAAATTCTCTGATTACCAAAGTGAATATTTTGCACAGGTGCAGTTTCCATCAGATGCTAAAGGGTGTGAAAGTGATCATTAGCTTTGTCGGGCGTAACTTGTAAAAGTACCAGTACCACACAATTCATATCTGGAAGATGCACCCGCATCTTCTAGGCTTACTCTTAATTAACTAGATCTAGAGAGATGTTCCAGTGCCCCGATAAAATGAGTGCAAGTTCAACCGCCCAAGGCCCCATTGGGGATATGAAAATCTTAACAACCCCCGGTCTCATCCAAGATGGTGTTAAGATGGAAATAAGCAAAAATGAAATGGCCAAAAAGGCGGCCCTAAAATCTACTTTCGCAGCGCAAGGGGCTGAAGGGCCCCCTCCACAACGACACCGCCTCACTGTAATTGCATCCTCAGGAGTGTTTGTGAATGGTTCCTGAATGTTTCCTCATAAACCATGAATGAAATCAAACCCACACCAAACTTGCAAAGGGGCACCCCTCCATACACCCCCAACCCCCGCTACACATGTCCCAAAGAATGCTATCCTGAAAATTCGCATAGTTATTTCTACTACAGAACACTTCTGTGGAGTTTACAACTGAGAATCCCCCCTACCTTCATTTCGTACTGGTCGTATTATCCAGTATTATTTACTCCTACATTGTACTCATGAAGTAAGAAAGTAATTCACCACAAATATTTCAATACAGAAAAGGTTATAATTCAAAGGGTAGCCGAGGTTAAAAGTCAAGAATAGGTGCCAAACGCTCCACACTATAAAAACAAGTGGGGGCTTGTAAAACAAAATATTTCTGTGCTACATTATTTCATGCTGCCACGCAGATTGGTGAAAATGAAATGTGCATCATGTTTTTGTGAGTTAGCTTTGTGTGTCCATGCATGTGTGCTGCATGCGTGCGTGTATGTGGGCGTGGGATGTGTGCGTGCATGCCCCTGTAGTGTGTGGAGATGTTCCACCCCCTTCACCGGGTTTGCACGACATGGGCTTTTTAGTAGTCGACTGTCGCACTCAAAAAGTCGCGAAACTACGATATTTGGCGGATATCAAAAGTAAAATTGTCCGGCGTATTGAGCGTACTTCTTTGTTCAGAATACATGTAAACCCATGCACTCTTTATATACAGTATTCACGTTATGATGAAAGACGTTGTCGGACAATGTACACCACTTTTGACGAGTGACATAAATAATAAATAATTTCGCGCAACGATTTTTCGCAAATTGCGTGTTTTTCAGCGCAACAAAAATCAGCAAATCGCACTGAAAATGTGCCGAATCTGCGTAAATTACGCACCTAAAGGTGGTAATGGTAGACAACCATATCCATGTTACATAAGTGTAAATAAATCAATCAATCGATCAGGTGAGGAAAATGTGGAAAAAATTGTGCCATAATCCATGATCCAGCCGATAATTTCCGAATCAACCTCTCTAAAAAATATAGTAAAAGACCCAAATATATCGCCAAAGAGTGTCAATTATATCAGCACAGAGGCAGCTTTCTTGTGCAATTGTTTAGTGCATTTGTGTCCTTTCCCGATCAAGTATTTACAATTCACAGCAACTACCTCACACCCATTAATTAAATGGATCAATCCAAACATTAGAAGTAAAAACAACAGTTCATCATATGTTAATCGAGGGGGGTATGACATTTGCAAGTAAACAGAATAAACGGTATAAGTCCAGATTATTTTATAAAAAATTCATTTAAGAATAAAAAACATAGATTGAAAACCCAAAAAAATCAGTGTGTTTTGTAATTGCCTAAAATAAGTCCATTTTGGAATGAAAAAAAATTAGTACCAGGCTTGCAATATGGCCGCCTGCATTTTAGCCTGCATGCCCACATGGCCGGCGAAATTTTGATTCACAAAATTTAAAGCACATAAACAATGAATTCATAGTTAGAATCTTAACTGGTATTCAAATTGGCGATCCAAAAATGACAGGTACGTGGATAAATTATGTGTGGTCATGAGATGAAAGTCATAACGATCAGTTATAGTTTAAAACTGTTAGTGACTGGCTTGGGGGGAATTTCCAAGCTAGCCGCACATCGCGATCAAATCAGGGCAGTGACAGGGTTGAACCGGGCCGGATTCTTTTTGGAGCAAATCATGCGGGGGAATTGGACCAGCTAAAAATCTTGACTAATCATGGATTTCTCTTACTTCATTGTGCATTTTAATAAATGATAGGCAGAGTACATCCCAAGCGTCGGTATTAGTTGCTTAAAAAACGGAAATTTTTCTCCTCTTTGTGCATGTTTAATGACTTCCGATAGTGTAGCATAGCATCCACTGAAAATATCAAATAGCGACTATGGCAAAACTAGAGATTAACCGATATTGATCGGACATCGGATCGGCGGACGATTTTGCTAAATCGGCAAAGAGAGGATCGGCAAAAATATGTCCGAGCTTGCAGATCCTCAACCGATATATTGAATGGAAAGAAAAGGGGGACAAAGTATAATGGGAATTTTACCAGTTTTTTAAGTGGAAAACACGCGTTGCCTCAACTGATTTAATATGTGGAGTTAGTATCCCTTCATCAATTATCCTATTAGCCTCATGAGAAAACTTAAGGCTAATGAGTACTTACGTATAATACTATCACGATCTCAACTGCAAGGCGGGGTTCCAAATTCAGCTTACGCAACGTTATGGTTCCTGCTAAGTTACAACGGCATGACAGGCGGCATAGGACCTCTGCTCTCAAACGGAAAATCGTCGTTGTAAGTGAACTGAGACAATTACTGCTTTTTATGTTTTATTATTTTTTGTATTCTTTTGTGCTTAAAGTTCAAAGACTTAAATGAGCATAAACATCCTTAGAAGCAGGTCCAGGAAAATACGGCCGAAATCTCCCGTTCCAACTTTTCATTACGTATTTTTTTTAGGTTCGTTTTCACTTGCATGGATGTATTTTTGTTTACAGATCAAACGTGCATAATGAAATACGAGAAGAGGACTAAAGTGTTTTTGTAAACACATGTGCGGGTTGCAATGAATCTCAGTAATAATTTTGCATAGAAACATAACATTTAATAATAATATCGTTGTAACCAACTGTATAGCTGATTACAACTCAAGTGGTGCTATTCAATATTCCATTCTCCTCATTGATTGTACGTGCCTTGAATGAAACAGAAAAAAGGGGATCAAGCAGAAAAGTTTGTTTTGATTATTACGGCGGTACGGAAAGTATTTGCCCACAGTGTAGTTGTGACACAGACTGCAAAATTAAAACATATCTAAATTCATTGATACTGCTGTGAAAGACTAACGTTATTAACAGCCATAGATCTTGAGAAAGGGTGTAAATGAAATAATCTAAAAATCATAGGTCTTGTATGGATGTTTTTGATCAGAGAGGGTCAGAAATTTGATTAAATATGAGAACATCCCTCAACTAGGTGTAAAACTATGGAACAATGGCACACTGCGGAAAAAAGTAAACATTTCTTAATCGGTAGTTTTTAGCTCTGTGGGCTCTGACCAACACCAAACACCTTTTCCCACAATGCTAGATTGCTACGTAATTAGGCTGAGTAATATGCAAGCTCCATACTGTTCCGAACTGCCATAGTTTGTGATACAGAGCCAAACATGGGCGAGACGTTGGGACCTGTGGTTAAGAATATCAATTAGCTTAGAACCTAATAACGCTAATCCACAAAGGCCATTTGTGACGCTTAGCTACTCATCAATCCATGCGCTCATTGATTATTATGAAGACATAAAAAGAATAATGGGATCAATCAGCAGCAAGGTCAAGAATTTTAGCCTTCGAGGCGCGAGGTACAGGTCAGCTCATTGCAATCGCTATGCTCTTGCATATGTTCCTTGTGGACTCTAAGAACAAGTGTTTTCCCGGGGAATCCCATTTACGTCATGGATGATTTCGGTGGGGGGGGAGTAAGTACTAAAATTATGTGTTTTTAAAAAAAAAAAAAAAAAAAATGACTGGGAAAATCATAAAAAAAAGAAACAAATGATGAGAATGGAAATACATTGATTTGTAAATGGGTTATGCGAACAAGAATTTTATAATTAATAATTTTTCCCATTTTACCGCATGTAAACGGCAATACTATAAGCCGTACAAGCACTGTCCTTCGCACCTGTCACGCATAATTAGATTATGTAGACGGCCCTGACCGGGATGGACGGACGTGAAGGCAGGGACGGACTACGGTAGATTAAATTGTAAACAAAAGTTTTGGATTTATTACAATTGAAGCAACATTTGACAAGCAATTAAAATAAATGAAATCTTCAATTTAAACATGAGCATGAGGTTATGTCTGATATTCTGATGAAATCAGGAAGGAGTTGTTGGGGAATTACAATGCGCTTAATGATTGCGGTACTTTATAATTTTACCCACCATTCTGGTAAGTAAAAGAAACCTTTTCCTCTAAAAAATACCTCAGCGGAACTGGTAACAAATGTGGACACACAGATTATTAACTATATCATCGTCGCCCCCTTCCTATAAGTTTAAAAGTTTGAACCACCAGTGCAGCTCCTTAACCCTAAACTCACTAGGTTGGTCGCTATTTAAAATATAGGCCAAACCATCGGATCGGATCGGTGGATCGGACGATACGACAAAAAAAAAGTATCGGGCATCGGATAGGCAGGAGGAAAACCCTGGGATCGGTTAATCTCTATGCAAAACAAAAGTCGTAGTCGCGGCTATGGCCAATATTTGAGCCGACTCGCGCCTATAGTCGACTTAGTCGAGCAACCCTAATGTTTATGTAAGTCTTGTAAGGAGTTCAAAACTGCTACAAACCAGTTTAAAAATTGACAAAGCACAAAAATTTCAATCCCGTAAAAGGTTTCCTCGTTTGCAGTGTGATCATGTTGCTTCTCAACTGGGGAGTTCAATTTGCTTCTATACATTTGATTAACTTTGCCCCACTACAAATTAAGTAGTAGCAAATATATCCAAGTAATTTGTATGTTAACTTTCCCATTTGAGACTAGCCACCACTGTTACTCTAACCTAGGTTATCATGGGGCAATTATTTCAATTAATTTGGTCTATACTCTGGTGGGACAGATCATTTTCAAACATTTAGCGGGGAGGCGGCGAGCCTTAAAAGTCCTCTAGTGTTTCGCGTTACCCCTCCCCACCGACGCGTACAACAAAACACAACCACCGTTAATTTTGAAGGATACATATATAAGATTGAAGAAAATGATGGTTGTGGTTGAACTATTTGGGTGGCAGGATGATTTCCTATGCCGAAAATGAAAATTTGGGCTGCAAGTTAAGCGCAATTATTATTTGTTATATTTTTTAAGGTAAAAATTATTACAATCTTATTTTTATATTACTCCTTTTTGTATAATAGGCTTTATACATTTCATAAAGGCTTCAGGTAATACTCGTTGGGGTGACATGTGATAAAAAAAGGGGATGCTTTTTTAGGAAACAAGGTGATTTTGGGGCTAAATTCGATACCCTTATATATTTAATAAACAGAAACTTAATTAAATGTCCCAGTTGATAGTATTGGCATGATGATTAAAAATTTGTTTTATGCTAAGAAATTATAAATCTTGATATTCTTAAGTTTTGAAGCCCAAAAACGGTGATTTTTGACCCAAAAAAACCCCCTGCCACCAAAATTTTTTGAACCACAACCATCATTTTTAAATAATATTTATTACTATCGTTCGATAGAAGTGGTTGCGTTTTGTTGGTAGCCGAGAGGAGGGTTGTCGACAATTTTGCCGTCCAAACCGCTCCACTATTTGCTAATCTGTGTCATGTCATCAAAACAAAATGTCTGAATAATTTCATAAGCTTTTTTGAAATGTTCCTCTCACAGTGCACAAAACTTTAATAACATCAGGATTTTGTATTTGCCAATATGTTGGGGATAAGTGAATCATAACATCAATAGCAGTTGGCATATGTACCCATACTACACTCACTTATATTGGAAAACAATCGTAAATGCTTAGAATGCACAGAATTAGCCTAGTAGTCATGTCTGTAGCGAAGCACCCCTCTATAATTAACAATGGTCCCCGCCCGTCGCGATGCATGGAGGGCAATTAATTTTAAGATCACAGGGAGAATTGTGATGGAAATTAAGTGGTTCTCAACCACTGAGGCGCTGCCATAGCGTTTCACTTTGACGGTATCAAATGTTGACTACATTGAACATCAACTACTTGTAGTGATTTGAACCTAATGACCCTACTGACCCTTGAACTGACCTTCACAATTTTCCGTTTAGAAATGTTGACACATCCCCAAAGTTTCATGACCTACACATGTTGAGTGAGTTGACCTTGAATACCCCACGACCTTGAAAGTGACCTTCAAATATTCGGCAATTGCATGCTTACTACACCCCTTCAGTTTTCATTACCATCTACCATGTGTATGATTTGACCTGATGACCCCACAATGTCCTTGAAAGGACCACAAAATTTTTGGGCACTGAATGTTGACCACACCCCCAAGGTTTCATCATCCTCCACATACTTAGTGATTGACTTGGATGACCCCACATGACCTTGAATGACCTTCAATTTTTTGGCAATGAATGCTGACCACACCGAACCAAGTTTCACATCCTATCACCTACTTAGTGGTTTTGACCTTGAATTACCCCACATACCTTGAAATGACCTTCAAATTTTGGGCAGTGATGCTGACTACACCACAGCTTTCCATCATCCTACCACATTGACAAGGGTTATAGCAATTTTTACCCATTTGACCTTGAATGACCCCGCTAACCTTGAAATTCCCTTCAATTTTATGGCACTGAATTATTGACCAACCCCCAATTTTCATAATCTCCACAATTGACAAGGGCTATAGCAATTTAATTCCATTTGACCTTGATGACCCCGCATGACCTTGAAATTGACCTTCCAATTTTTCGGCACTGAATGTTTACCACACCCAGTTTTTTTTTTTTTTCTAATTTCATCATCCTGCTACACAATTGCCAAGGCTTAGAGCCATATTATCCCATTTTTTGACCGAAATTTGACCCTATATAATTTTGACCATATTGACCTTTGACCCATGCACATGACCCATCTCCGAACTCATCCGCGCCTACTTGAGTGACATCTATGGTGCGAAGATGACCACCCATACTGCTTAGATAAAAAGAATATCGTGTTTAAAGCCAGCTACAGCTAGTTCTGAATCCCATTTTTTGACCAAATTTGACCCTTTTTGTTGACCCTATTTGACCTTTGACCCATGCCACATGACCTCTCTGACGCATCCGCCGCCTACAATTGAGCGACATCTATGGTGCGACGATGGACACCCATAACTTGCTTAGAATAAAAGATTCGTGGTTACAGGTTTGTAGCATTTAACCCTATTTTTTGACCATATTTGAACCTTTGACCCCATGACGAGCATACCCACTTCAGATCCCGGCCAACGCGTACTTGAGATACATCCATCTTGCGAAGATGGACAGCCCACACTTGCGCTTAGATCCAAGATATCGCGTGGGACCCACACCACACACACACACACCCGCACGACGAAGAGCATTCTATACAGTACAGATCGAAATGGAGTAACCAGTCCACCCGCGGGAAATTGCGATGAAATCGCGGTAAAATCGGGGGGGGCCGTGGGAAACTCGCGAGAAAATTGCGATGAAAACACGGTGAACCCGCAAAATCATCGCGAGGAAATTGCGGGGAAATCGCGGTGGTTTCGCGGGGAAATCTTCGGAAGAAGCCTCGGCGAATCCGATGCCGCCGATTATCCACGGGCCTCCGGCCGTGAAGTGTGGTTATGACAATCGACACCTGATAATTCACATGCCTTAATTCTGTTTTTGTTTTTTTCACTCACAGTATTGGTCCACAGTTGTAATAATGTTTGAAACATCAGCCCGGAACTTCAGCTTATTTATTAGAATTTCGTTAGGTTTCACAAATACTGTTCAAAGACGCAACCAGTATGTCAAATATCTCTACAATGTTCGATTTAATATAGATTGCTATTAAATAGGGGAGCTTAAACGCAAACTAAAAAAAAAACCAATTATGCATTTTTGCTGACGAAAAAAATCATTTGTAAAATATACACATGCCCTGGGTGCATTAATAATCCGAAAATATTAATGACTTTGCAATGGCTATGTTCACGTTTTCTTCATGTGTGGCAAAGTAATGAAAATCGGCGTCGGAGTAGGGAAACAAGCGCTATACAATCAATTAATAGTACACGAGAATAATCAAATGAAAACAAATCGTGTTCATGGCTATACTAATCTTATCTGTTACTTACACTTAAGGTGTGGAAAATATATTTGTCGATCACGCATTTTAAGCTGGGATTTGGCCAATTACATTCGACATTCATCACATTTACCAAGGTCTTTTATGTTATTAGAATAGGTAAGTATAAATCTAAGGTTCACTAGAAACATTAAGAAACACCGATGTAATTTCCCTGAATTCGGATAGTTTTGCCTAAACATCGTGCAACTTGCTGCATCAATCCCGTTTAAAATTATCTTCCTAATGCTTTGACATTTTCCCGATAAATAAAATTGAAATTTTCGCATTTTTCTACCTTCCTGTGTGTGCACAGTGCATGACATGACTTCTCTTCAACTTTTCGTCAACAGGAATTTCTAGGTCGTCCGCCCTACAGGCTAGTCTTTGTCAAAG
>JAMKCH010003611.1:0-36880 GCA_023653785.1 Ophioderma brevispina | reverse complement strand
CTATGAAATGAGCAGCGTCGTTCGTCCGCCGTACGTCCGTCCGTCCGTCGTCCGTGATAAAAATAAATTAAACCCATGTTGAACACGATTTATCTGGAGTTCACTTAGGGCGACAATGTGCACTTGGTGGAAAGAAGCGGGTTGATGAGTTCTTGACTTGATTAGATTTTGGGCCGGTAACATATGCTATTAAGTATCTAATTTGCATAAGTTAGAAAAACTGTTCCTGCAAGGCCTTTGTACAAGTTTGCTGGAGTCTGTAAAAGGTGTATAATGATGTAACTTGGGGGAAAGGGAAGGGGGCTGAAGAGTTCTAAACCTGATTAGATTTTTGGGCTTATTTCGGGTAAATAAATAGGCAAATGAGCTAATTGATATGCAAAAATACACGTCAATGCGAGGTGGAGGGGGGCAAAGTACTACCACAACAAAGGTATTAACATATGTAGTACCCAGTTTCAGTGAAGAAAGGTATTCTTTGTTGTTTTGGTTGTTTACACGTGGTCAGTACCTTTTTGGGTTGCAGCCTGTTTACATTTCTAGAAATGTGAAAATACGGTGTTTAGCCCCTTTGGGTCCCAAATGTGGTTACCATGATTTTTTCAAAAAATAGGTAGCCAAATTAACAAAATTATCATATTTTTACTAAAATTTAGTGATTTCAGGGGGATTTTCATGATGAATTTTAAGATTTCCTGAGGAATTTCACCAAATGTTGGTAACAATTTGTTTTTTCGGCTAGTGGTGAGCCAAAATTAAGAGTGGGACTGTGCAGTTTTATTCGTCACTTAGTGATCGCGATAATTCGGCGGGGACATATTTTAAGATCGCCCCCAGATAAATACGGAGTTCGCCCTGTTTGACTCACACCTGTAATTTGCAGTGGTAATTGTTCTTAAATTCACCTCTGAATACTGCTTATGTGACAGAGCTTGACGGAGAGCACTACCTCTTTTTTAAAACTCTTTTTTATTCTCTGCTAATTTCCAAATATTTTCACACCAATAAATCACTCATAGTGTCTTTTAAGAATTTTTCATGTATGTTTTTGGTGCTTAACGTGCTGAAACTTTTAATCTGTAAGTACTGAATGGGCTCAGTACAGTTGCAGCATAGGCCAAAATTGCAATGCATTAGGGATTGGTCCATAACACTCTGTGGGTAAGAAATGGAGAAGTACCTCCTCAAACAACAAAGAAGCAGGTGTAGCTGTTTACATTAATTATTCATATTGCAACAAGGAGCTGAATAGAAGGTAACAAGATGCAGTATCATTATTATTCATAGAGTGTGCTGTGAAGTGCTTTCAACAACAAGTGGCTGCAGCCGAAAATATACAGTCAATGACATCTTTTCCAAAAACCCAATTTTTGATGCAAACACTGATAACATATTTTTGCAACACAAATGAAGATTGTTATTTTGCAGAGTATGCTCCCAATAAATATCAAATTAAAAACAGTCTTCTGTTGAGTTTTCTCTGAAAAACAACACAAAGAAATTAAATTCAATTTAATCCCTTGTCCATCACAACTGCTCAGAGGTACTATGCGATGTGGTAATGGCTGATTGTCCAGAATTTCTTGTGTGCATTAGCTCAAGAACCACAAATGATAGGATAGACGACCCCTAGATGGTCTTCATTGAGTAAAATAGAGAATGACCTTGGACCTATTCCAGAGTCCCACAGGGTCAATTTTGGAAATTTGCTTTCAATTGAGGGTTTTTTTAAGCATGATTCCCATATATTGTTTTGGTTTTATCTCAAACCAACCAATCTTCCCGTTACTGGCTGAACTTAATAACAAAAAATCTTAGGTTTTTAATTTGGCTTTATTTTGAAACATTAACAAGTTCATCTTCAGTTTTGTTTTGACCTTCATTTGAAAAGTAAACAATCTTTATAATCGATTCGATGTGATATAGGAGCTGGGGAAAAAGTTGGGTCATATCCATTAGGTGTAATAGGGAAGAAGCATTTCAATCTATATCAGCGTGAATCGAGTTTAAGTAAATAGTTTTCACCCATCAAATGTGTTACAAATCACTGTCTTATACACAGTTATTAACTCTTTTTAGTGTAAAACCAAGTTTATTTCTGTGGCAATTTTTTGTGCGATTTCCAATCGCTCCTTTTTTGCACAATTAATTTTGTAAATCCATTCATCTTTGAGTTACCAATCAAGGTTGAATTTTGAACCAGCAATATCTTAGCCCTTAGAAACTAACAAAGAGTGATGGCCTTACAATCCAAATTCTGTTTACCAAATGCAGCCCGAATATTAAGGGGCATTTGTATCGCACGAACTTGCCCCCCCCCCTCAATTTGCCTAAAAAAGTTCAGATTTTTATATCATCTGAAGGTTACTTTTAGTAATCCAATGTACCTATCTTCATGCCAATTTGGTTGTAGCTGTAAGAAATTTGCAATTTTGTAATCTTTCTGTCTGTAAATGGACAGAAAGCATAGTGGTCATTAAGGCCATAACGTACATACAATTAAAGCATGGGGCTGTGAAACAACATTTGCTCATACCACAAAACCGCAAGATCGGAATCGACTAAAATTTTTGTGAATAAGCTTTTCTCAAGGAGTATCTAGTGAACCATGAATTAAACTGGAATCGTGAAAATGTACCTTTATGTATTTATATTTTATACATACATTTTAAATTCCGCGCCCCCTATAGAAGCAGAAATCAGCAATGATTTCCGGGTGGCTTTTGGGCGATTTTTGATTTTAATGTGTTAAAAAAATGCATGATTTCAACTGACGTCAATTATGTATGCTTTGAGGGAAGCATCAATTAGCATTGTTTGTCAGGTAAAGAGGTTGAGTGAAGTTCTAAGTGATTGTGGATTTAGTTCCTGGTGTTTTATCTGTGTATTTTTTGGTTTAATATTTTCATGTAATTTTGCTCATGATGAAAAAGTGAATTGAAAGATCAAGCAAAATTCAATTTTTTGTTCAGAGGTTAAAAGTGGGTGACCCGATCAATGGCGGATCAATGTGTCCACTCATATGATGGTTTCTCCCTCATTGGAAGCATATTAATCAAAACATCCGATTACACATGTTTCATGTTAAGGTCACCCACCTTTACTAATTGATGGTGTTTGTTTTTTGGTGTGAATAAGAAATATGTAAGGGACAAGCCCTACGAGGCTTCAAGCACTGTTTGAACTTATAGGGGTTAACTTCTGGGGTCATTCGCGAAACCCACGGTGTAAATTTATGTGCATACTACCGCAGTGCCGAGTGGATTGATCTCAACCACAATGTGCAATAGGTATAAAGATGTCTGTTATGTAGAATGCCAAAAAATACTCCACATGCATCGTGCAAAGTTCCCCGTATCGCGCGCAAAGCAATGAAATTTCATTATA
Source organism: Ophioderma brevispina (assembly GCA_023653785.1). Classification (NCBI taxonomy): domain Eukaryota; kingdom Metazoa; phylum Echinodermata; class Ophiuroidea; order Amphilepidida; family Ophiodermatidae; genus Ophioderma; species Ophioderma brevispina. The sequence continues at coordinate 33,493 of JAMKCH010003611.1, read as the reverse complement.
ATGCAAAGCCGGTCCACAAATACATCACAAATCTTGCTATCAATTTTTGGAGTCCACACGCATCCATGTTTGCACAGTTTTACTGGCCATTGTTGATGTTGTTATCTTATTCAAACATCCGGCTTTTTTTGTGCGGGAACACTGGGCATTCCAGACGGTGCTGGCTATGCATACCTCCAACCTTCCTGTTTTTATAGGAATCAATCCTATTTTGAACTTCTAAGGCAAAAAAAGAGGATATCCCCTAGTGCTGAAGTTTCAAACAAATCTTGAAATCATTGGGCAGAAAATCCTGAAACATTTTCTGGTCTCCTGAGGCTCTTCCTGGAGTTTCAACACGCACAAAACGCACAAAAAAAACCCCAGTAACTTCAGAAGACTCTGCCCTGTGTCCTCCACTAGAGGCCTTAAGTGGATCACAAATAGACACCGATCCTTGGGGGCTTTGGGATTGAGGTGCATGTGTGTTCCATTTTGGTTTTAGTTATGTTTAGGTTTCGTTTTTCAGGTTGTCTTCGAAAGTTGAAGTCCAATCAAACAGACTTGGATTATTTGCAATATGGGGTTCCTTCATATGTGGAGGTCAAAGTCACTGAGGGTCATGTTCCAGACTGTAATGGGTGCCAGGGGGATGACACAAGATTACTTGCAGTATTTTTTAAATATAGGAAGAATAGAGCCACTCCCACTTTTATTATAGACAATACAGCATAGAAATGACTTAAAGTTAAAAAGGGTTTAACATATATGAATATAGCAAAGAAAAAAAACCACAAAGAATTAACATGAAGATTTTGTCTCAATAAAATCTTTACCATCTTATAGCTTATTAAAATAACCATCCATTTATGATCTCATGTTTTTATGGTGATGTTTTACTAAGCATTTTAATTTTCATTAAATTAGAACTCATTCAAGTCACACTTCACAACATGTCCTTAAGGTGGAACAATAATATATATGTGTCTTTTCAACACTTGAATTAAATTTCTAAATTTAGTAATAGCTAAAATAAAAGAATAAAATAAGGTGACATTTAAATGACTTTTTTAAACACTCATTGAAGGTCAAAATCTTAGATTGATTAATAACCGTAATAACAACTATTTTCAAACATCTTAGAAATAAATCTGAACTACAGGGTGAGTCACAAATAAATTGACCCTGATTGTGTCCGCCATTTGTTGTCATTTTTAAATAATGTTACTACTTATGTGATATCTGCGTAAAGCTTATTTCATTATCTTTATTTTGCTGCAAAGATCATTCCAATCGGTTGTATAGGCCGAGCTACAGTCCTTTGAATAAAATCTTCAGTGGATAAATAGCCTGATTTTCTTCTGGACACTGATTTCCTTCGCTGAACCGTTCATTTCATGTGAATCCGTGGAAGAGCAGAAAACCGACTACTTTTGATTCCAAACGACTTAGCTTGGTCTATACCTAACCGATGTGAATGAAGATCCATTTGCAGTAATTAAAGATAATGAACCCATCTTTTAGAAATGATTCCAAATATGTTAATAGATGTTCCTGAAAAATTCAAATGGCGGACACAATCAGGGTCAGTTTTTTTTTTTTACTCGCCCGTGCTATATATCCATAAAGGCTGCCTCAGTGATTTTCCGAGGATGGCGTCCTCATTTTTCGAAACAATTCAGTTTTTTTTGCATATACCTAATGCCTTGTCCGTATACGAATCACTGTGTGAATAGCTAAGCCAAATCGAAGTCCTTCATAGAGAAAAATCACAACTTTTGTATGAATTTTTAGGGCCTATAATGAGGCTATTGTCCATCACGATATCAAATTAGAGTTAGGAAACCCCAATGTTCTCTCATAAACTAGTCTCTCATGTCTTTTCCATTCTTTGAAACTCGCAGGTATGCAAGTAATGACATTTCTTTGAAAAGTTATGTAGTGGATTTTGAAAATTCTGAGCAGATGTTGCGTTTTGGGGCATTTTGTTTGGCCTTTTGTATTTTTGGCATGAATTGTGTTGGTAGGCAAAGATTATGCTGAATTGTCTGTTCTACAATTTAGCCAGCCGCATGCTGTGTGAAAGTTGAAAGCCATGCATTATCAATGCTGGCCAAGAGAGGCATTGCATTTGCAGCCTATTCTGATAACCACTTGCAGTAAATCCTAGCTTGATGACAGTTTTATGTTGGCCAAAAAAAAATTGTTGTTGTGCGCCCCTCACCGCGACCGACCCAAAATCCCGAAAATCTCGGTTGGTCATTTTTTTTTTTTTTTTTACGTCTTGATTTTGTCTATTTTACCTGTTTTCTGGTTGATATATGTGTAAAAAAACCAACCAAATGGAAAATCACAAAGAGTAGCTTGGATTTAACTCCTTGCACGGGCAAAACACTCACTATTCTTGGAAATGACAAGGGGAATTAGGAATGAAATTGTGTGGCAATATCAAAATGTGTGAGAAACACAAAGGAAAATAAAATTGGCCTTAGTACGGCTGGCCGTATTTACCGCACCGTATACTCAATGATACAGGGTACAATTCGACAAACACTGTAATATTAAATTTAAAACAAAATTTTGACGTGCAATGGTACCAAAACTTTTATAAACAAATATAAATGAACCATTTTGAAAAAAAACACCAGTTGAAACAGTTTATTAAATGAAAAAACAATAAATTTCTCCTTCTCTGAAGCAGCGAAAAATATCAAATATTGCATCAATTACACTTCACACGTGCTGTCGTTACACTGTCAGCACATGCTTGCAGCGCGTATGACATTGCTGATTTCATGAACATGATCACGATGGAATCCTACGGTAGTTACGTGTTGAGTGTTAGAGCTTTGAAAGGTTGTGAGGTGGTTTTCAGCTGTGTTACAACTTCCGATTAATTGGAGACTTTTGCGGTTTGTATGCGAGGCATAACAAGGATGGCAGCTTGCAACTATGCACAGTACAAATCGCCATCGGTCCGAATGGACCATGGCAGTCGGTTTGCGCATCTGAGGCAATAAGTGTAGTGCGGGACCTGGGATTTCGGCGTGTTTAAATTGTCAAACTAAACACCAACATTGAAGAGACTTTTTCAAAAATTGAAGTTCAGTTACAAGAAACATTTTTCTAATAGATATTTGAATGCTCCTCTTACGTATTTAGCTGGATTTTACATGAATAGCAATCACTTTCTGGAGATATGAGTTTAAAAATTAAAAAAAAAAACAAACAAAAAACCCGACCGACCTTCCTTCCCGATTTTAAGCTGGGGAGGGCAACACAACAATTTTTTTTTTTTGGCCTTATCAACTTCAATTAGCACTCTCCAATTCACAGTTGGGATTGTCCTTGATGTGGACATTCAGTGGCTAGCTCTATAGTAATATACAATTTTGGTTTTCACTTGACCATGCTTGGTTTCATTTCAACTTTTATGCTTTCAACTAGCAGTGGTTATATGTTTCAAGTCATTTTCATCTTCTTAGGACTCTAGTTGTGGGAGATATTAGCTGAACAATACTTTTGTCAGAATACCTTTTCATCAACAAACATCACAGAAACATATTTGTTGTTGAAACTTTATATAACAAAGAAGTGTATAAAGAATTAAAAGATAACAAGTTAACAGATTTTGAACACAGAAATAACCCAAAGATTAAATTAATAGTACATCAGCATCTAAAGTACTTTAGAGGAAAATGTATTCTATTGAGAGCTGTTATTAACATGATCAAAGTATGGTGCGGGTTTATTATTTTCCCATTCTGTAGCATGTATTGTTTGAAAAAATCAAGTAGGCTATATTATAACAGCAAATGCTTACCTCAAAGCTGCTTACATGAAATAATCTGTCTCAAACAAGTCAAAATGTAGATATTGTAGACCTACTCACTCACAAGTACAGAAATTTAAATAAAATTGAAGGTTTTTTTTTTATTGTGAAGAGCCTGTTATTGATATAAAAAGTTAAACAAAGTTTTAAAAGTTTTCTTAAAGTTGTTATTTTTAATTCATAAAAACATGCATTAGGCCTACATGATATTCCATTACCAGGCTATTATCTTATTAGTCAGTTTCATTTGTTTGCTTTTTTTATTTAAGGAAAGTTCTTTTCCATAATCAAAAGAAGGATTTTTCCACTGCGATTCATCCTACTTCTCACATTTAAAGTATACTGAACTAAAAATAATTATGTTTGCTTTCAAACCAGGGCAAACTTTATAATGCATAGAATGTGTCCTTGTATGGCCAGGCTCTGAACCTGGGTGGTATTTATATCATTAGCAGTGTCATTTATGAAGTGCAACTTAATGATGGCAATAAGCAACATGTGGTTTGGCTCCCTTTAACCTTGCACTGTGTTAACTTGAAACAGTCAAAAATTCTCTCACTCCAACCAGTCATAAGTGGCCTTACAAACACACTGCTATCCCAGAGGGTGTATTGAGTTCATCCCACAATGCGCCAGTTTTGAACATTTCACCTCAATAATGTCACATGATGCCAGCAAGGGATTCCCAAAAATCCCATTTTTAAAGGGGACCTGTCATGCAAGTATTGGTGGCGCTTTCACATTCTGTGTATTTTAATAAAGTGATCACCCTTTCCAGGTTTGATTATTTTTCAAACAATTTTGTTTCCGTTTGCAAATAAGTTAAATTATGAACAATATTATTTTATATGAAGACTCTTCTTTTAAAACTTGTTTGCATTGTTAATTATGGTGTTTTTGTTAATTGTTAATTAAAGACACTATCAGTGATTTGAAAAATATTTGAAATTTGCAGGAATAGCTTCAAAGTGAAGGATAAGTCTGTAGAATTCTCATAAGTTACCTTTTCCAGCTGTAGAATTGACAGAAAAGGAAGAAAACGGCAGTGTTCCAAGATACGATTCTCCATTCAATTACGTGTTGTAGTAAGTGTCCGTTCGGACAGTAATGACTGAAATCTCCGATTCTGTCCTTATTAGGTTGCTTCTGGTCTTATCATTTGCAGGGTATGTTAGGATACCTGTACTTGTTGCATACATGCAAAAATCTGATTTTTGATGATTTTTTTCGATTTGCTGAATTAGCAAATCACTGATAGTGTCTTTAACCATCACAGTGCCTTCTGTTGACTAGATTTTACAACAGTATCCCTATTCTCCAAATTCTGCCGAGGATGACATGATCCCCTTTAACCTAAAACAAACACTGACTTTGTTACAACACACATGCATTCCTGTCCACAAAAGCACTAGCACTTGATGATTTCTGCTTGGTATTAGGAAATTTGAGAAATAAATTTATAATCCAATTATTTTACTTTTTGGGTTTTTTAAATGTACACATTTTAAGTGTGAATTGTGATCTAAAATGCTTAGGCATTTGACCAAAATTGGTTATTGAAGTTGAAACTATACAGCAAAGTGAAGACGAGATTAGGGACAATTAAGAGATTGAAGAAGTTAGAAATGTTCCTCTTTCAATTAATGTTTGAGTAAAAAAAGTTCCAGACAGATTGACAAACCTCTCAAAAGTCAGGCACACATGGAGCATGAATCCATAAATCGTCTGCCGCTTAAATCTGTAATGACTTAATATACAGCAAAATATTTTCTGGTCCCTCCTTGGAAGTTGAAGAGGCATATAAACAGTTTTTCCATAGTTAATTTGCCATAAAATTTGGCATAATTTTGTGGTCTGGGACATGTGAGCTAAAATACATTGTTAAGTGTCATCAAGTTTACGTAGGCCTACTCCATGATTGGCTATTGATAAGCCTACTTCAATGAAGTCCATATCAAGTGAAAATGAATTTAAAAAAAGATAGAACTTAAGAGCTCAATCAGATTATTGTGTCATATTTTTTTTATTTTTTTTATTTTTGGTATTAAATTAAAGGTATGAAATGAGTGACTCATTTAAGTTGGATCTCGCTACGGCTTCGTGCCCATATCGCGTTGAAATTCTCATGGAATGTTGGTATTGTGAAGAACATGTGTGCCAAATTTTAAATTTTTTCCAAAAGGCATTTTGGAGATAGGTCTCATAATGTGTTTTCAAATTCCCATAGACTTTTTACAGGGACTGATTTTGGCGTAAGAAAATGGAACAAAATGGGGCAATTTGTGAAAAACTACACATTTCATTCTTCTCAGTAATTGAATGAGTTATAAGATTGGTGTTGTTTTTATTGGTTAGAGAAATATCAAATATCCATACAATTTTTTATTTTTCTGTGTGTCATCAAATACCTAGGGAGCACATGGTTTTTTCGGGCTCCCTCTGCTGTCACAGAACGTTTATACCACAATGTTCCTTTAAGTCTGAAGATACAATCTGGGTTTGGCCATTTTGCAAAGACCTGGAGTTAAAGTGACTTTGCCCCCAGAGAAGGTCACCTCTTTTCCATGTAATTTCAGACAACTATGACAAAAAGTCTAAAACTACTGCAAATTGTATAATAGACCCCTCCTTTATGACATAACAATTGACACCTTGTACATTTCAGGGTAAAATTCTTCAAAAATAATTTCATACAATTTTAAAACCTGGTGTAGCCTAAAACCAACACCTCCACCCTGTATCCAAGATCACACACCCCAATTTGCATCCACACCCACATTTGTTACTTTTTGTAAAATTGACCTTGACTGATTTTGCCCATTTTTACCAAAAAATTAATTTTTGCATGGGATTTTTCTTAAAAAAAGGTTTATTTACTTGACATTAAAAGTATATCATGGTATTGAGAATGGACTGTTTCGTATTATAAAAGTAAATCACAGCACCTTTCTGTACCTACGGATTTTGACCTATGACTCCTTGAACATCACAGGCCAGCATTAAAATAGACGATTTGAGTGATTTTGTCAATTTTTGACGAAAAATGGTCCATTTTTCATCATTTTATAATCAAATTCTTCTATGAAACAAGTTTTATTATTTAAATTTAAATTGGAATTTATAAGTTTGAAACATGCATTGCAGAATCATCAGGTTGGCAGTTACCATGGCAACCACAATTTAACCTTAATTTTAAAAGCCATTTTTCATTCACCCGAGGCCAAAAATTGGTGTAAATTGCCTTTGGCCTGGTAACTGCCCCACTTGAGAAATTCTCACTTGCTTAATTAAGTTCCTTGTATTTCCAACAACATCAGTTGTAAAAGAAATTTTTTTTATAATGAAAAAAATTAATCAAAAATTATGAAAAGGTTGCAATTTTGGCCAAAAATGGAGAAAATGACTACAAAATTGTGCCTTTCTGTCAGCCAACACTTTCTAGCCATCTTAAGTCAAAAACAGTAGGTCACAGAGAAGTTTTATGATTGACTTTTTTGTTCAAAAACCTTCACTGAATACACTGGTATACATTTTGCGTGATAAAATCATTTTCCTTCCTAAAATATCCCATGTAAAAATTACTTCTTCGGGTGAAATGGCCCAAATCAGTGGATGGACGCATGTTTGACTTACCAGTCAAATGTGGGTGTTGGACAGAAAATTGGGTGTGGGTCTGTGGTGATGGTAAGGCGCTACTTCTTTGTTTAAATTATTGGTTATATGCAGATATTATTTCCTAGGTTCTTTTGAACATGAAATAAACACAAGTGTTTGTTATATAATTCAAATAGGAGTTTTTCCTTTAGTGTTTTTCAGAAAAGATTTGCCTAACTTTTCACATTTGGTGAAAAGAGGTTTTTACCTTGCCATTTCTGTGGTCAAGGTCAACTTTAACATCCACAGCTGCAAGATGGCTCACCTAGATTTATTCACATACTTTTAGGACATTTTGTTATATAATTGTTGGAACAGCAGAGGTGTCCAAAAACCCTAAAAATCAGGCCTTTGCTCCCTAAGAAAAGGTGGTCTGCAACAACACCTTTTTGTGGGCTGAGTATTTCTAGAAATACTGAGTTTCCACATTCAGATTTTTTCCCAAAGGAACTACAACTCCCTTGGTGATGAATAAGGTGTCATATGAAAGGAATCAATTTAAAAATCACGACGTTAGATTTTGCCGATTGAGTATTCTATTTAAAATAACAGGTGTTTTTAATTTTCCCTAAATTATTTTTTTCCTAAATCATTTTGCCTAAAGAATTAACACTGATTTAAAAAAGCCACGGAAGATTTATATATTTGTTTATACCCACATCCTCCTGGCATTTCAGCTTAAAAGCACTTTCCATTTAGGCGGGGAAAATTATTAATGAAAAAATTAGGAATTTTAAAAAATAAATACAACACTAAATATATTGCACTGTCTCGAAACTACAAAAATATGTGGAGGAAAGTTCACTCCTTACCATAGTCAAGTTTGGACTAAATAATTTGGGAATTTGTATTTTGGTCATTTTTCTGTACGACCATTTAAATCCGATGATCCTACCTTAATATTGCAAGAATAGGCGCATTTGTATTACCCGTCATATACAAACCAACTTTTTTTGGCTTAAGTTCATCTCAGATGTGAATTAATATAATATAGATCCAAAACTTGCTTTAAAATAATGTGCATGTCCTATTCTGACAATTTTAACAGTGTCCCCTTTTAATATGAAACCCAGTGTAGTAAGGTAACATTACAATAAAAGCAGGGCCACTACAAATCAATGAATATGTGTTGAAATGTGCGTTCCGGGATTATGACTTTTAGTAATACTTTCTATGTAAATAAGAACAAACGTAGAACCTATCAAGGTAGCTTGGACAAAAGACTAGCTGCCTAACAAATACTTGTTGACCTAATTAAAGAGAAATTTATGCAAATTACAGCACCGAGAGGATGTGAAAACCATTGACATATCAACAGGGACTTAGTAACTTTTACTGAAGTTTGCATGGTAGTAAATTCAAAGTGGTAGAGAGCATTGAATCATGCTGTTGTTGTCTTTTTGAATGGCATAATTTATAGGCTAGCTGCATCACTGATTCCTCTGGTTTACACGTTCCTATGGTACTGTTATCCATACATACAGGTTTACTGCATGAAAACGAAAATCCGATTCATCTCAGACTTTGAATTGAGCATTTTAGGTTACTGTCTTGTTCGAGTACTATTACCACAAAAATGAATTCCAAAATCTCTGAGTCATCCTTTGACACTTGTGTCTTGAACAGGTGAATCAATCCATCCTCAATGATGTAGAATCTTTGTTTTTTCGCAAACCATTTTGGGGGGGGGGGTGATTTCCCAATAGCACATAATTTATATCCTCAAACATTTAACCCGTGTTTTAGTCAAGTGTTTTGTTTTCTCAGTGGATTGACTTGTCTTTATGTCACATGTTGGGTCTTGTTTTCAAATGGAGTGCTTTGTTAAGAAGGTTCTTTCAATCACGGATGCAAAAGTCAATTCCTCATTGTAGAGGGAATTTAAAAATTAGACTTTTTTTTCCTTCCAAATGAAGATATTTTCAGGTTACTGGTAAGTAGCCATCATAGATTGTAAAATAAGATTATGACTTAATAACATACATTAATTATTCAATAACATACTCTTGTGGAATACGCAAGGTTAATATTGGTGCCTGGGTGTGGGTTTGGGGGGGGGGCAGCCACACCGTTGCCCACAAAACCATTTCTTGTGGCCCATAGAAACAGCAAAGACCTACCAATCCTGTAAAATCAGCATTGATGGACTAAAACTTTCAAAAAGTTTCCTTTTAAGTGGAGATCTGATCAACAACTGCTTCCCCACACTTTATCATATGAGATTAAGGAATTAATATTACTACTCTAATTACCACACTGAATTAAGTCCCATGAACGTTCCCTTTCTCTCGGAGATGTAACTTTTACGAGATTTCCGGATTTCTAACCATAAATTTAAAAAATCACCCTGATTTTTTCCCCCAATTTCTGAGATCAAAGTGTTTCATGCAAACATAAAACTGCATCAAAACCAAGATTTAAGTACCGATTTATTTTATAGGTGGGGTCTTGTACCCTAAAATTGTGAAGAAAAATATGGTTCCGTGTTAGCTCGCTTCACCGGATGTAACGCTAACATTTGGCATTTTCATCGGTTCAACATTTTTGGATTTTTCAAGAAAGGGAACTACTGACTCCTCAGTGTACATCTTTCCTTTAACATTACAAACAACAAAACATCTCCAATTGTCATAGTGCACCATGGGACCCTCATATGTTGATGAGGGCAAATGTCATGTGCCAAGGGCAAAGGTCATGTGCGGTCAAGTTGAAAAATAGGCTAAAATGTAACAATTGACCTCAATTTAAAAGTTGAAGTTCAAGTGGAACCAAACTTATTCAGAGGTGCAGCCCAAGGGTCATGAGCGGCCCACAGCTTATATCTTGAATATAGCGAGCGTGAAAGCCGAGACCCGCAAAATTCTAGTGTTTAGCTTATTATAAATCAAGGAGAAGTGTGTCAATTCCATATCCTACTTTTAATGTAGGAACAAAAATACAATGTAAAAAAATTAGGTATTTGAGGAAATAGACAAACAGTGATGGTGTCTCAAAATTTACAAGAAACAGCTGCTTGTGTTTACCACCAGTACAGAATAACAAGGATCAATCATGTTGGTTGAGATCCAACCGGTACAGGTCATGCCTGCATTATATTACAATTCTAAATCTGGGGATAGTCACAGCGGAAACATTTTTTTTTGGATACCTTGTTGGGTGTTGTATTTCTTCTTCATTAATATTTGTGGAACTAATGCATATCTTAATGTCAATCAAAATAAATGACCGATTTTGCATGCAAACAAAACCGCTTCCACAAGGATAAGGCACTCACCCACCGCTATTTAAAAGGGTCAGTCAGGTTAAGTTTGTAAAAATCTTAAAATCAACATTTTTTGTAATCAAAAATTTAAAAAACTAAAAAATCTTAAAATTTTGTTTAATTTTTAACAAAACCCACAACACCCCCCCCCCCCCCCACCTTCCCCCCCTTCCTCTAGCTTCCCCTGAAAACTTGCACATACGAATTGTAGCTGATACTCTGGTAGTAGTGGTATGTGGTGTTGAGTGCTGTACCTCGGTGCTCTAATGTAATACTTTCAGGGCAAAAATGTAGAAAAACTAAGAAAACTCTGTCGTATGAAGTTAAAGGGTTAAAACTTTCATTTTCAATCTGAATTTGCTGAAACGCACTGTGTTTAGTGTGTGATAAAGTTGCCTCCCGGCCTGTCATTGACCGAGTATAGAAATTCATGTCATAAGTTTTTTATGTGCAGAACATGAAGTATTTCTCTTAACGTGAACCAACGATTGTACTGTACAAAGATCATTGTTTGAACCTTGGGAAGTGACACCATGTTTTGTTTGAAACATTGCATGTTATCGGCACATGTAATCACATGATCATCAGATCAGGATCTAGAGTAACAGTTAGGTTATTATGACCATTTTTTGAGATGTTGTGTATGTAGAATTTTATTATTGTGTATGTAGAATTTTTTTCAACAGTATGGGCGGGGGGTCTTTTGCCCTTTTTGATTAGTAATCGATAGGAAAAAAGACTTTATGGTTAGAATGCTTCGTGTGTCCCAATCTGTCAGTGTGTGTCAAACTTATGGTGAAAAACACTTGTGGTTAAAAGTCTAGCTTTTTTTACTGCAGTGGTGGATCAAGTTCAACTGGTATGTTATACATTGAGACAAGGGGTCTTTTGTGGGGTAACAGATGAGGGTGTCGAAGGTCATCAGGGGGTACATTTGGGTCATATCTTGTGAATGTGGTATACACTTTGGTTAAAAATATTGCCTAGATTTTACTGCAGTGATGGATCAAGTCATTATTTGTTGCTTATACAGTGACGCAAGGGGTATATGTGGGGTCATATATGAGTTGGTCAAAAATCATTCAGGGGTCACTTGGGGTCTTTGACCACATAACGGACGACCTATTTGGGCCCACTGTCCCTTTTTTTCTCTTGTGCATTGCCCAAAAGAATTGTTTGCCCTCCATGACCATATTCAAAGATGATTGGCTCAGATACATTTAGGGGTAGCATTTAGGTCAGAAAAGAATATCTTTTGCAAGGCCCCTCCACAAACTTTTGATGGGTCTGGCATATATTCAAAAAAAAAATGGAATCCTGACAGACATGGCAGTCAAAACCTGAGCTTTGTAGACTTCTCATAAGTTTTAAAAAAATACAAGCTCCACCCGTCAGTTGAGCAGTAGGTTTGGCAATATACCTAATTTAATAATGGATTAGCTCAAGGTAATGGGATACCACAAAAATAAATTAGATATATAGAGACTGCAAAGTACAATACTCTTCATAAATTTGCATGAGATATATTCGTCTTATTTGCTTACTCTTATGTTTTGAACATGATCTTAAAATAAAGGAATGGGATGGATTAGCCATTGAATGTGGAATGTGTTTAGGAAGGCGACTTGATGACTATTTCTGTGGGTGTCAGTTCAGACATGCAGTATTTGTATGTGGAGGGTGTGTTTAAAAAATGTTAAATTTGAAGAGAGTCAGACTGAATTCAACAAGACTTGGTCATACAGAACCAGGACGAAAAGCTTCATCGTGCTGGGTTATCCAAAGTTTGGCTTAGGATCCCAAGGCAGTGGTCATTTTCTGAAAATCTATTGCAATATCTTGACTCTGTTAATTTAGAGTAAATGTGCTGAGGCCTAGGTGGTCTTGGTACTTGGTGCAGTAATCCTATGGCAAGAGTCCATACGCTGCAAAACTAGAATGGTCTTGATTTTCGTTGGGGTGGGGAGTGCGGGGCAGGATTCTAAAAGCGAACCTAAAAATGTAACAAATTTTGACAGAAATGAGACATGCACTCATGTGCAAACACCACACACATATACACAGCCAGCCATAACATGTTCCAAAAGTAAATAGTAGGATGACTAAGCCGAATGGTGCCTTGTTTGTGTGTTCTTCACAGCAGTCACTCCAAAATAGACCAAGGGTGTGTGAAGTACCTGGAATAAAGTAAGTAAAAGTAAATAAAGGCTTTAATTTCATTTCAAATACTTTCCTTACCAACTGCGCTGCTCTTCTATTCACTCCTTGGCAAAGCCCTACTGTCAGGCCTTCTCTTATATCACCCTCCTACATGATTTTGCAAGGCCTTTTACTGATCACAACGTTGGGCCTTGGCCCAATGTTGCCCCCCACAATTTGATTCAAGCCAAATCAGAGTGTTTAGGATTCAGGGCAGATTGGTGGTTTGTTTTAAATTCAAACTTCGATTTTCCTCAAATTTGAGTTATTGCTGAATTGGTTACATCTTTGGAGATGACAACAAAGACTAGCTATTATTTAAGATTATCTATATTTTCTTTTTGTGGTAACCGTGAACCTTTACAAGCAATTTAAAGGGGCATTTAATGAAGCCATGATCTTACCGGCCCAAACTTACTTCAAATTAGTTGAGGATTTTTATAGCACTGAACCTTTTCAACCATTGTTAGAGATTTGGAGTGGCATATACAGCCTGGCTCAAAAAAGTGGGGAATAGGGAAGCTCCTTCCCAGGTAATGTGGCCATTTGGAGGGAAACTTGGCGCGATTGGAGGGAAAGGATAAATAAGATATAGTGGGAAATCTTTGAGAAATGAGATATCCTTCCCTGGAAATGTACATTTTTCAACCCCATGCCTATAAGTAGAATATAGTATAATAAACAATCTTGTCCATAGGGAATCTAAAAACTTTTGGTAACAATAGTGCTAAAATATTTACCACTTGAAAAGGTATGGATTTTCGAAATTTATAAAACGCAAAATATGAAAACATTTTTCTTAATGCGACTTCCAAAAAGGAAGGGGTGGGAGTGCTATACATATGTTTTGTTACTTGCCTAATTATTGTGTGAAATTGCAAAAGGCTTCAATTACCTCAAACTATTAAATCCATGATTCTCATTACTCGTCTTATCGTGCTTTTCAAATTATAACATAATATTAGTATGTGAATATAAAATGAATAATTGGAACCTGAATTGACGGAATTACTCGCAGAATCTCCCTTTTTTAAGGTTTTTGTAGCAATTACAGAAGCAATTGCCTCTTCTTACACAGGGGTCAAATGGGGAGTTGTCAAAAGTACTGTAATTTAATATAAAAAAAGAAAGAGTAAAATGGTCATGGTCACAAAGCTAGGACAACTGGCTAGATTCCGTATCTTTTCTAAAACGTGGAGGCCCAGTATTATTTGTTGCAGGAGAATCGCCAGTCTCCGCACAGTGAGTCTGTTTCATATTCCCAGCATAGTCCATTACCCATCAATACTCCTGGTGTTGATTGGGCAAGCGAGGTAGAGTGGCTTGCCCAAGGACACAAACATACTGGCTTCTAACAGTTGAATTTAGCCCCCCAGTCCCAGCAAAATATTGTGACATGTTCTAAAAGCGTGTTGAAACTTGGCATGCCTATACTTATTGAGCCCCTGAACATTCTGATCGAGTGCCAAAAATGTAGCGCCCCCTATGGGCCTACAGCGCCCTCTACAGTCTTACCACGTATTAAATATTCCTTTCCAGAGCTTATATGCCATAACTCCAACATTTTTGACCAAATATCAGTCCAATAAGGTTTAAAATGTTGCACATATATATAACTATTCATTTAAGTCAATATCAATATGGTCTGCCATCCTTCGATGTCAAAATGGCAGGAAATGAAAGCACATTTAAGCCCGAACTGAGTTAAGAATGTAAAATGCTAATTTTGAGGACAACCCCCACATTGGTAATGCTGAGGAGTCCAGAAAGCACAATGATGATATTGCAGCAGTAAAGATAGCAGCTGAAGTTACTCAGGAATTTCAAAATGGCGGTTGATTTCAAAATGGCCAGCCTAGATGAACTATAATTGAATTTAAGCCAAATGAATTGCATACCTTTTGAAGGGTAAATAATCATTGTCAGTATGTTGATGAATAAGGTTCCAGTAAGTTGCTTGAAATATATCTCCTTTGGCCAGTGTGTAGGTCAATTTGATATCCAATATACCTACCCACCTAGATTCAAAAATTGGCGCCACTTAATCTCCACTAATTATCCACATTAAGCATTACTCCGCATATGAATGATGTTGTAAAACAACTAAGGACGGTCCACATGGACAATTGCTAAAAAGAGTTTAGAAAAGAACACTGCTGACATGGTTTAGTAGCCACAAATAGCAGCAATCTTGAATATCATGATGGCGAATGACTGAAAACAAAATGGCTGCATTGAACCATTTTTGCAATATACCATACACTCTGAAACACATTGCATCTTAGTTCTTAATGACGAAAACCTATTGTAATTGTAAGGAATTTTTTTTCAAATATTCAACCTCATTCCTTTTTTTTCCCCCCCCCAAAATGACCCCATTCTGGTAGGCAAGAGTAGTAGTATGCTTATACCAAGCAGCTACTAAGAATCTTAGTATCCTGAGTCAGATATTTTGGCACTGTGTGATGTGCATAAGTAGAGTGCATTAAAGTCCAGCTTTTCTGGATTTGCACCATGCTCTTGAGCAACTACTCGAACCAGCTAACTCAAGCTTTTGCACCTTAGAATGTGTCATTATGTTAGTAGTGGTTCCAACTAGATGTCTGGCCCAATAATAGGACCAAGTAGGATAAGATGTATAAAAAAAAATGCCAGATAACAAGTACCCCAAAGGAGAATCCAGGACCTTTCAATAAGGCTCCACTGGAAAAGCAATGCAAAGTAGTAAGGGATAGTTTGTACAGATGACTCTATGGACGTCTCACAAAACATTGCCCTCATTTTAACCATTTGGTACAGTGTATCAAAGGCAACCTTTTCTTGGTTGATTGTTGGTACATAAAATGAGGTCTTTGGCAAAGTTACCAACTTCTAAATAGCATAATTTTTACTCAGGTGGAACCAACATTTGTTTTTAATTTGACAAATTTGATATAAATTTGGCTAACGAGTGGGCCTCGTGCATACAGGTAGAAAATTGGTAATATAGACCATGATTCTGATTCGATTCTAAGAGGTACATTTCTACCAAAACCAAAAACGTGGGCCAATACCCCGTTACAACACCAAAATTCAAATCATTGATATCTGGCCTCTAAAACAAATGTTAGGTATTGGAAGCCGTACTAAAAAGACCAAGCCTTAAGGTCAAACCGTCTAATTGGGCAAAAGTTAGCTGAAACTTTAAGCATGATTTTTTTTTAAAACAAAAAGCTCATTTCTGGACCTTTTAAAGCTATGCATTTGCTATTCTGTGATATTGGGAACATCTTGAAACCCAAAGTGTTGGCATACTTTTCTTACCGAACGGAACAAAGTTGAAACCTGACATGTGTTTACAGCTAGGGCGCCTACACAATAATCAACATTGATTGGTACGGGAAAGGGGAGGTTCGGGATTGGCAAGGCTACAAGCTTGACACCAAAAACAATCATACCAGTAACTTTGGTATTTCCTATTTTGATTATAGGTGCAAATTAAAGGTGGGTGACCCAATGGACAACCCGTACCCCACTACTACCAGTCAAAATTGAGATTTGGGATATCAGAAAGAAAGTCATTATGCTCATTATACCCCAGTGAAATTTAAAGCCCAATAAATGTTCACGTGATATATGAACAAAATCATCCCCAAATGTTGTCGACCCCTTAATTCTACACAGGCTCCTATGGCCAGTTTAGTAAATTATCAAGTCCAAGGAGTCCAAGTGTGTGAACATAGCGGCTTCAAAACAGGTGAATGATAAATCGGCGATTTTCACACCCAAGATTAATTGGTCTCGTATGAGTTTTAAAAATATGTGGGATCAACTGCATCTCACCCAATATTCGTGCAACTCATAGCTCGACAATTATTTGGGTTAATCGACCAATCTTTATATCACATTAGTGCTCTTTGTATCCAATGGCTGACCGATTTTTGACCCAAATGTGAAATTTGTTTTTTAATGAAATCAGACCATGATCGTTTCACCGCCTTATTTAATTCTCTTACTTCCAAACTTTTAGACAGCCATAGAAGATGTTCATTAATGAATTAAAGTGCATTTGCTTGGCAGGATCCATACTATTCAGGAATGTTTGTCAGGATATGCACAAAAATCTAACATAAACCTTGTTGTGTTATTCACACATTACTACTAGCAAAAACAGGGATGTACGGACAGCCCAAAAATGTGTGCATTGTTCATTGTCCCATATGTTTGCACTGTGCACTAAGATGCACTCAAACCTTGAAGAATTTCTCATCAGACAAAGTTTAACATCATATAAAAAGTGTATTCTTCGTCCGGTTGGTTGTCCAAATTAAAGAAATGTAACTTTCATACAACACATGGTCAAATCTTCATAATATGATGGAATAATAATAAGATGGAAACATCACATAATATCAGTGCTGAATGTCTCCAACACAGCGATCGTTTAACAAGTACCAAGTAGTGTGTTCTTTATACCTTTCATTCGAAACAGGCTCGTTAGCATTTCAATATGAAATTCATATAAGGGAAATACAGGCTTAACTGGATATCAGTGGTGGCCATTTGAAATCTAAGATGGCAGCAATATTGACTTTGATCTAAAAAAATTATGATAAAATTAAGGTGCTTAAAATCTGTACAGGACTTTGTTTGACCAAGCGGTGAAAAATTTGATCACCAACCTTCAAGATGGTTACATTTCATAATTGGGGTAAAATTCGAAATAATAGTCATAGCGCCATTTTGAAATCAGATGCTATCTTGAAATTCGAGATTTCTGCCATCTGTTACAACTGCCATGCCATCAATGCATTTTCTGAACCCCTCAGCATTACCAATGTTGGATTGTCCTGAAAATTAGTGTTTTTATCATTCTTAACTCCAAATTAGGCTTAAGTATATATTCAGTGGCGGGCATTTGAAATCTAAGATGGCAGCACTGTTGATTTTAAACTAACTCAATAGCTCTATTACATATGCTCATTTTAAATCTTACTAACTATTTGGTCAACAAATAGTAGAATTATGGCATTTAAGCTCTTGAAAAGTAATATTCAGAATTGGGTAATAAAACTATAGGGGGACTGTAGGCCCAAATAAAACAATAGGGGGGCGCTACATTTTTGGCACTCGATAGAAATTGTTCGGGGCTTCAATATGTATAAGCATACAAGGTTCCTGCTTTTAGGAAAAAAGTGCACAATAATGTTATGTTTTGTTTTGCTTTAGGGATGGGCTAAATCCATAACATCCCAGTCATGAATCCAATGCTGTTGCTCCAAGATACAAGCATTGCAGTGTCTTAAAGGGGCTTTTCATGATCCACACTTATCCCCCCACCCCACCCGCCGATGTCCAAAAAAAAGTGGAGATTTTTATATATCTGAACCGTTGGCCCATGTATAGTATATGTGCCTAATTTATGTTGCAAACTTCAATTCTTTGAAGGAAAAGAAATCCCATAATTTTGTATTTTCTGCCCAGAACCGGACAGTATAGATATGGAGGCAACATGATGCAAACTTGCGCATAACATTCAAGCACACCATCGAATCAACTAAAACGGTTGGAAATAAGCTTTTTCAGCGTATCTAGTAACAAAAAACTGAATCCCGGGTTCTAGGATCACAAAATGCACCTCTAAATCACTCTCAATACTTCAAAATGGTGATGAATGGAAGATGATAGTATATTTAAACTGCAAAAATTTGGAAATCTGACATATGCAATCTTAATTATGCTTTGTTTACATAAGAGAAATGAAAAACCTGTTTACCTAGTCACGGCATTTAAGTTTTTTGCCTCATCTTGTGTTGAAGAATGCCTTCACATGCCTGAATTTTTGCTGGTTTCCATTGACCTTAAGTTAATTTTTAACTCCTGTAAAAAAGGAGAAAGTCTTGGAACTAGTCAAAACTTTCCAAGAATTTCTGGTCTTAAATACCTTAATGTAAGCAGTTGGCACATCTTATAGAAGGCCACTTCCTAATGTCTTTCAATTAAGGAAAAATTAAATGGTTTTAAATTGAACAAAGAAAGCTCCAGAAGGACTTGAACCACTAACCTTAGGTTTGTGAGTTCTATTACCTATCAACTAAGAAGACTGTGCAAGCGGATCTGGCAAGAAGCTATTTTTAATACAAAGTCATTCACCATATGGAATAAACATGCCTGCATAACAGCATTAGTGTCTGGGAACAGGTAGCACAATTTTGTCATATATATGGTTACATGAAAGAAGAACCAGAATTTCTCACTGTTACTCAGGAGTCTTCACTTATATTGGAAATGAGCAAACTTGCATTACATTCTGGAGATTGTGAACATGGTCAGTGCTTACTTTTTAGAAATTAATCTTTGGCGAGACTCACTTCCTGTGAAACCAAGAAGTGTGCCAGGCCATGCATCCCATCCCATCATTATTATCTAAACAATGAATAATTGAACAAATCAAGTTGTTTTAATGAATAACATCACCAGGTTTTCTCAAAACATGCTACTACACTGCATGTAAATTTGACGAGATCCCTGATTGTTAAAAAGGTCAATTACTGTTTGTAATTTCACATCACCTGCCCCGAAATCCTACAGCTTAAATTCAATGATGATTTGTCATTTCAATTCTTACCAAACTAGCTTATCAACAGATACTCTATGAGATATCCTTTATAAAATCTGTGGTTTCCACAGAGCTGTTAAACTGGTTGAAATCCGAGGCTGGTATTCCAAAGGGAGTCTAACTTGGTTTAAACCACATTGGCTGATACCCGGGTTCAATTCCTTTAATTGAACCCAGGTAGTACGCGCTGCGTATTCAAGTTATTTTTAGGTTGAAGCGCTTGCGTCATACCGCGTTTTACTACTTTCGCGCGCACCTGCCAACGTTGCGTATCGTTGCGTATGATCGTTGCATTCAGCGGGTTGTTCGATTGTTTCACTGGGTGATGGCAGTCCTTTCTTGTTGTATTTAAGCCGTAAAGTATCGCGAAATTGGGTTAAAGATGACCTTAAATGATAATTGCTGTTTAAGAATGAGAATAAAGGTATGATTTTGGGAACCGGTACTCTCTTTACGACGAATTGAACCCGGCGACACCATTATTTTTGCGTGGAAGAACTCGTCCTCCGGCCTCGTTCTTCACTTAAAATAATGGTATCGCCTTGGGTTCAATTCGTCGTAAAGAGAGTACCGGTTCCCAAAATCATACCTTTATGCTTTATTCAATCCACCAACCTGTGGGAAATTTTCTGATGTATTACAGCTCACTTTCAGTGGATGTTGAAAGAATAAAGGTCCATTTATGAAGGACTAAACCTGGTTTAAGTGTGGGTTTAAAGTTAAACTCCCTTTGAGAATACCAACCTGAGGGTTTGTTATTTTTTATTGCCACAACTGTCACAGGTGTTTCCTCTCGTTTTGGTCTTAAATAGAAGAAGTTGGCTTCCTCGGACCTAAAATGTATCCTGTGTTCAAGCAGAAATAAAGCTTCAAGGCTTGGAATATGATCAAAGAATTTGGAAGATTGGAATGATTTGGGCTAGATAATATTAATTGACAGAGTGTTAAGAGATTTCATTTTGATCTTAAGATGTCAGATAAGATTTGGATGAAACAGTTGGTAAAACAAAGTTTGAGCACTCTATTTTATTGAAAGGTGTTTTTGCAATATTTGTATAACATGACAGAATGGTTACATTTTGTAGTGTTTTTAACATTACAGACTTTTTCTGTAGTGTATCTAAAGCTGTGCCAAGTGCTAATCAATTCATATCATTACATAAATCTTACAATAAGGTCAGATGTGATCATCCCTAAACCTAAAAAGTTCCATACAAACCAAACAAAGTGCACACATCCACAAAACAAGGCATCCCCAACAAAACTCATTCATATTCAGCTATAAGTTTAGATTTAAGTTGATTTCTAAAACACTTAGTATTTTTACACATCTTGATATGTATGTGTTCCAGTGTATGCACGCACCTGACAACCCTGTTCAAAAACAATCTTTTTTTTGACATTCACACCTGCAGACTTGATCATAATAGCTGCAATGGGAATGATTTGAATTTAAAATTGCCCCAAGGGGTGCCACAAGTTTTCATTGCTGGTAATTTTTGATACCTTTTCTGCCAGTTTTAACTGCCCAATTTTCTCCAATTTCGATTTTTTGAAAAAGAGGACTTCTAAGATTATTTGAAATGGTGTAAATTTTTTTTTAAATGGTGAAATGAATGATTCCTGTGGTTTTATAATAATGAAACTACAGTTGGAAGTCTTAATTGAACATGGAGTGTTCTGTTGTTCACTGCCCGACTTAAGAACATGGCATGATCGGCATGTGTGTTACTAGGTGGTTTATTTATGTGCCCAAACACATAAAAGTCACCAGGTATGGTGCTTATGCTCTACTGACACGCTGTACTACAATCCAAAATTCAAACTTCAGTGATGGTTGATAGTTGTAAGTTCAATTGGCTAGGTACACAATCTCAATGTCAAAATAGAACTGTAGGTAGAAAATCAACACTAGGAATTCATTGTATAAATCCAGAAAATATTACAGGATAGGGTAAACAGCATGGTTTGCTGCAAGATTACTGAAATAATGTTTCAATTGGTCCCTTAACTGCAATCACCTGATCAAGATTATGGTCTATTCCTACTGAAGTACATGTTCCAAGGTCTGGCAGTTGACAGTTATTTCTGCCGATTCACCGAGTCTAAATTTCTTTATAGAAATATATTTTTTGTGCTCAGTGTCCTGCTATAATCACATGTTTTTTTGGTTTTTTTCACACAGCATAATTGCCCATCTGAGCAAAACACAAGTGAGGTAGCAACTAGTGCACCCATCCCTATCTCTAACAACACAGGGTCACTGCCTGACCTGACCAACCTTCACATCCCCTCGCCGTTACCGACGCCTCTGGATCCAGAGGACCAGACGTACAACCACGGCCGGTAGCACCGGTAACCTGTCTAGTAGTATGCCCCAGACGCTGGGTGTAACCACAACAAATCACACGGCAGGACGGGAGCAGTATCCCCTACACACAGTCCACAGATACTCCACAAATAGTCCCGCACTTCAGAGGCGGAAAGTGAGTACCCCGGTCGTCTCTATCGCAGGGCAGCATCTGACCAAGGCCGGCAGCAGAGAGTCCACAGTGGGTGGTGTCAATGCAATGCTTTTTCCAACATTTGTGTAGAAACATCGGACTGGTTTTATTAGTTTGAAGTTGTAAACAGTAACAGTGGATGTCAATGCAGTGAGGGTAGTTTGACTAATTGACAGGAGAATGCAACAAGAGGGGAAGGGAAGGGGTGAAGAAAAGGATAAAAGCTAAAGAAGATGCACATCTTGGGTGGAATTCAAACCCGGGGGCCCTCGGCGCACCAGTCCCATGAGCAGGGATGGTGAGCCACGAGGGTGTCACTGCCCGGCCATATGTGTGTTCGTATGATGACGTCTGCATCTTTTTGGAATTAGTGCATTTTCTCGCCTCAGCTCAGTGATTTTTAGCGAGGTTTGGTTGTGATAGGGTTATCTAACTGTAGTTGGGAACAAGATCATTTTAACTGGTCGACCCTTGCTAACTGCTAATTGACACAATTGTGTCATTCTACATGGATTCGGAAAGGGCAATTAAGGCTAGGTGCACTGTGCGTGGATATTGTCAGAATAAAATTCCAGGTGCAGGATTGAGCTACAGTTTTGGTAATGCTCTAGTTTATATTTTCTATTTCTTTTCGGTTTGATATTCAATCAAGTTGTAGAAGCAGTTCTGTGCGCTCTTCTTTGGTTGTATTGTTAGGAGGGTGAATGACTCATTAGCACTGCACACATTTTAACATTCATCTTTGGGGGCACATAGTAGTGATGGGAATATCATTATAAAGAAATATTAGAACTACCATTAACATCTATTTCAGTGATCTGTCTGAACCAGCCAACTGAGAGGTCGGAACTTGTAGCAAGCCTTGATTGACAAACACATCCGGTCCAGAAACTTGCCATTCAATTTAAGCTGTTGATCGTAATAAGTAATGCACTTAGCATATTTTGAATGGATCCAGGATAAACCCACTGCATAATTGACCAAATTCAAGAGCTAGACCAGACTGCCCAGATCATCCGAAGAACTGTGTATGGCCGGTATACCTGTTGAAAAAATGCCACAGGGGTTTCTATGGAGAAATTTCAACTGTGGTTGATCCTATTGGGATCTGGCTACTCAAAATGAATGTTAGTCTTTAAGCATTCAAACAAATGGATGTATACACAGGAAGAAAAAAACAGTTGCCACGTTGAAATTGTGTAATGTAGACTCCTGACATTTTAGACTCTGGGAATTGACCAGCATAAATGTATTTGAATCAAGTCATCGCATTGAAAGTACTGTAGGGTACTGACAAACAATTTTTTGGTTTTGAATTTAACATGATTTTAAGTGGACTGTCCACTCAAAATGTCAGTTAGATTTGATATCCAATTTCTCGATGGAGGAATGTAATTACCAAAGAATGTTTAAGCAAATGGATTGCTTTGTACACCAGTAATGAATGTATATATATAATGCAGGAATTTCTTGTAGAAATGCTCTGGAAAACCCATAATAGAACCACCTACCTTCCTTTGCTGAGGAGTAGTTTACATTTATTTCCAGGTATCCAACGAGGTGTTTCCCCAGACATTTCAACATCCATTTGCATGTGCCTTATTCCTTGAACAGACAGTCTTTGTAGCTGTTGGAAAAATGAGACATGCATGATAGCTGCATTGAAATGGATTATCTAGTTCTACCCTTAAGTTAAATTGGTTCTTATTTTTAATACCATCTTAGAAGAGAACAAGGAATAAAAAATAGCTATATAAAATTTTAATGTGACAAAGGTGAAATACTCAGAGTTGATCAGTTTGCAGTAAGAACCAATTTCTTGAACCTATGTATAACCTTCTTAGATTTCATTTTACATTTGGAATGCCTTTGAATGAGACTTGAGTGTTAGATTCTTCCCCCTGTGTACCTTTCTTTTTTCATCTCTGAAACTTTTGCCTGCCCCTCCCTGGTATATAGTTGCAGAAACGGCCCATGAGCAACCCTAGCAGTCCCATTGCAATGACATCAAACCAGTGGCAGCAGCAACAGCAGCAGCAACAGCATAGTCCGCAGGTAGGCTGACAAAGGCCATCCGCTGGTCGTGGTGTCTTTGTGTATGCATGTGCTGTTTTAGTATGCTCTTCTAGCTCGGGTATTGCAAAAAGCTTCCATCTTGTAGGGCTCTATTGTGATCAGTGTGAAATATAAGACAATAAAGGTAACCAGTATTGGTAAACAAATGTAATTCAATATTAGCCTTGAACCTTCCAATTCTTTCCCCACCCAAATGTTCCCAAATCAAAGGCGTTGAAATCTGCTACTTCCACTCTAACATCGTACAAGGAACTAGCAATCCCTGGATGCCATGATCTCCACTGCAGCATTTGGGGTTGGGGTGGAATGCAATTAAGTTTTTATCGGTATCCTGAAAACATAAGCTTTTTAAAAAGAAAATAGAAGTAGATCTTATAATAAATTTGATGGGGAGAACCTAGAAATTTGGAAGCTTTTGTGGCTTTGGCATGAATATTTAAGTTTAGTGTCGGAAGAACTGTAACCTATCCCATTTCCTGCATGTGCATGTTTTATTACGGTAATTACCTGTAACCATGACTCTTTCATCAGTCAATTGAGGGCTGATTAGAAGTAATTTGTTTTAATCAGCCCTATTAAGAAAGTTCTACCAAGAAAAAAAATTAAAAAAAGAGAAACTCCTCGCTGTGTTATGTTAATAACCTCTCCCTGCACCCCCCCTATTCAAGATTGTGATTCAAAAAATTGGGGTGTGAAAAAAATGTTGATTACAAAGCAAAATCTAGCCTACATATTGGCAAAATTGGTCTCTCAGGCAGTAAATCGGTCCTTATTCAATTGTTCGAATAATTGTTCAAATGTTTAGCTGTTTCTATGAAACCACAAGAATCATTTATGCAGCTCAAACAGCAATTTGTAAGGGTGTATTAAGGGATTGTTTGAGACCTCTATTATGCATCAAAATACTGCCTCTTGTCACAGAACTGAATGGTTATTTGTCAAACATGGGCAATTTTTTTCTTGAGAGAGAGTTGTATGAGGTTGGCAGTGTTAAATGAAGTCAAAGATCATTTGGGGTTATGGGTCATTTTGATTAACTGTACAAATCTGAAATAGTATGGTTTCAAGTAATTGATAATGTTGGGCAAGAGTATAATTAGGTTGTTCATTCAAAAGGTCATTGCTCTTACAAAAGGTCATTGCTCATCATACAAAAGGCTATTGCCCCTACAAAAGGTGAAAGGTCCATTTGCTGTCACTTTCAGTGGTGTATCAAATGCTGCTCCCACAGAAATAAAAAGGGGATTTTACCAAATATGGTTACAATCGGTATGTTTCCAATTTCCTGGGGTAATATTAACAGCAAGTAACAGTGGTACAGTTGAAACAATCTAAAACTGGAGTAATAAATTTTCTGGGTAGTTCATAAGCCCCTACCCACCTCTTGAGGTGGAATTTGCTGTGAAATGCCAAAGAAACTATGCAAAAACTCAGTAGTTTACCTTAACACAAGGTCAGAGTTTTCAAAAAGCGTCCCAGGCAAGCATGATCCGATGTTGACCTGCTGACTTTCATTGCTTCGCTTTTTCGAAGCATATGTCCTCTCCATCGATTAGCTTGAATTCCGGCTACAATAAACGTTCGGATTCAGGCAGACTGGGCACTCTGGCTTGAGCCAAGCCTTTCCATTTGCATGCATCATGGGATTTTTGCAACCATTCCACAACCTTTGCATTACAAAACATGCAAGGTTGTGGTAATAAGGCAATATTGGTCATGTTACTAGTGGAAATTTATCGGTGTAATTTTTGTTCCCCATGTATCAAAATCCAACTTTTGGCCACCACTAGTGTCTCCAATCAAGCCACCATTACCAAAATGCGGGCTTCCACTTTCATGCCACCTTGCAATTGTTTCCTGGCAATCTGTTTGGGATTGGATCAATTTCACCGGAACAAACAGTTAACTGTGGTGTTCATTTAATTAAGGATCTCGTCTATTGTACTAATGTACACAACGCATAACAGCTGTCAATGATAATAGAACTCGCGCGCTCGAAACTTCTTCTGTGGTGTGATAACCTGACCTTATCTTATTTTTCTGTAGACATCATGATATGCACGATACTAACATTAAAGGTGAGAATTGTTGATTTGTTGTTTTGTGTCGCTGCTTCCAGTATAGCAAGTGAATATCCCAGTCCCATTTGTGTTGATGTGTTGTGAAATGTGAAACAACTTTGTGGAAAGACAAACATGGAAGATGTATATTTTTGTCCTTTCTAGCCCGTTGGTATGGACACGACGGGCATAGATCACCACAGTCGCAACTGCAAACAAATAAATGAAGTTAACATGTTTCAATATCAAGTACAACAACAACAGCAGCACAACATCAGCAGCAGCAACACCAACAGCATCAACAGCACAACAGCAGCAGCAGCATACAACAAAATCATGATCCATCGGTAGATATCACCAAGGTTTGTAATGCCTGCTGGTTAGCCAAGAAAAAAACCAGTTTGTCTCGGAAGCTTGAGTGCATTTTTGTTTTAAATCGGGTCTTCAGTGCATTATTGTTTTAATATGTTTTTTGCTTCTTGAAAGATTTTTTTAAAATTGGAAGAAAAAATGAAAATTCCGCAATAAAAAGTGGGTCAAAAAAGCATATTTTCTTTTAAACCCGCTTACGCATTAGGCCATATTCATGACTTGGTAAAAATTTTACACAGTGCAAAAGACAAAAAAGCACCATATGTATTAAACCCCCCTCTCACACCACTTTTTTATTCCCTTATGTAAACTGTATATAAGTATACATGTTTGAAAGCTTATACTACAAGGATATCAGATATGGCCAAAAGAGAGACAATATTCAGGGGGGGTAAAATTCCTATAGGAAAATTGTTTATTTAAAAAAAAATTACATTATTTTGTCATTTTAATATACCTTGGTCAATTTTTTCTCCAAAAATGTGCAGATCAAAACAGATTGGATTGTGAAAGACATGACAAAGGCCCTCCAAAAATACTAACGGAGTAACTAATACTGTCTGTTTTGAACAGTCAGGGGTGGCCAAATTCCTATGTTTTTTGACAAAAAATGTCATTTTGAAGATTACCTTCTTTTATTCATCTAATCCTATATTTCTTCAGATAAATACATAGGATATGGTTTTCTTTCCAAATTTTATGTTAAATATTAAGTAATACAGGTGATCCATGTATTTCTACAGGGGGATCCATGTATATAAGGGTCAATCGCAAATATTAATACCCTGTATTTACATTTTGAGCAAAGATGGAAACCTATATGGTAACTTAACAGTGTTACAAGGGGCCATTTCTTACTTTAGAAGAGAATTTGTATTCCCATGAGGTACTAACCTGTTGGACATCATACTAAAAACGCAAAAAATACACGGATCGGCGGCTATTGACCACATAATGTCTTCAAGGTCTTGAACCCTTAGTACAAGTGTATTGTTTTTCAGAATCAATCTCTCTTCCTCTAGCCAAATTTAAATCATGCTTAAGCAGAACATGCCAACTAGTACTGATTTTCCGTATTTTCGTACGTAAATGATGGAATACGGACGTACGTTTTCCCGGTAAAAAATCGAAATAGGTCTCGTTACTCACAATAAAATAAGTATAAAAAGTCGAAAATAAGTAAACTACGAACAATAAAGCTCAGGAAAGAAGACAATATCTTTTCAAATAAATACAAGACATAGTTTGAAATTATTTCAATTTAATCTGTATACAAAGGTTTCCGACATTGTTTTTCTCCGACTTTCTATGGTTCACCACGTAATATTTTGATTTAACCATTTAACTCTGTATGCTAAAATGTCTTTCTGAAGGTTTTTAACAATTTAACTCAATGGGTGCAAGGGATAGACTACAAACAATGAATTGTTTAGTAGTTTTGGTGTTAAACCTTTCAAGTTTTAAACTTCGTTTTATATTTTTTGTGCACTTAAGAAAAAATTCTTTATGGACTTTTTCCACTGACATTTCCTTAAATGGGCTGTCATATGGCCGGAGCCCTGTCATTTTTTCTGGCAAAGCTGTATTTTAATAGCTATCTCATGATGCAGTTCTATGTGGCATAGGTAGCTTAGTTTTCAAGTTATGAGCCTTTGAAGTTAGACTTTATGTTGTGACTGTGTTCATTTGTAATGTGAGCCTACACAATATGCTCCATCTGGCTTGTTCATATTGTGCTGACAGTTCCCTTAAATGGGGGACTTTGAGATGACAACTCTATCCCATTTTTTTTGTTCAGGAACGAGTAATTTAAGAGCTTCTCATGATCAGTTGTATATGATGCTCAGTTTAAGTTATGATCCTTTAAAATTTAGACTTTAAACTTTAAAGATCTTTTTGAATGACATTTAAAAAAAATTCTCCATATGGACGTAGTTTCTACGAACATTCCCTTAAATGGTGCGGTCTGACGCGAGCTCTGTCCCTTTTTTCTGGAAAGCGGTATTTTAAAGAGCTCTACGCATGATGCAGTTCATATGTATCTAGGTAGCTCAGTTTTCAGTTACTAGCCTTTAATGTTAGAATGTTACATTTAAAACTTCATGTCATTTTTTTAAAAAACATCGTTGTGGCAAATATCCTTTCACTGCCCTGATATTGCTAGATACAACGTAGGGCAAACGTTGGGGCAAAAAAATTTACAATTTGCAAGAATACTGATTTTGGGTCAAAAATACTGATTTTTGGTCTCTGGAAACTGAAGCTTTATTTCAAAGTTGGCATGTCTGCTTTAGTTGTATACCATACACCTTTCTTGTTTGACTTGACATACTCGTAATGTCTCCAAACTCATGGTGATCCCCCATAAAAACAGGTCCCACGCCAAACACCACAATGTTGGTTAAAGATGATTTGGTCATGAATTAAAGAATTAATTAATGCTTCATTAGGCTAATTACCTATAAGGGATACCAATGTGTGATTAAAAGAAGAGAATTATAAGAGATAATTTAAATCAGTTTATCCAAGTGTCTCCCTCATGTGGGGGATATATTTTAGCACAGAACAGCCGAAAATTCCTCAAGTGATCAAATTTTTTTGTACTATTAACATCTAATTTACTAATTATTCACCTTAATGGAACCTAGTTTTTGTATCAGAGGAATCTATCATTCAGGATTGTATGTGCAATTTGGCCACCACAATGTTTTCACCTTCTCTACTATTTAAATTTATAGGCGACGCATTTTCACCGTTTGTGTGTAATGTCTATAGCTCCCCCGTATCCCCCCGCCTACTTGAAGGTTTTCGACCGCCACTCTCATAATACTAATCCCATAGGGCTGAACATGGGGTTTTATCTTAAAGACAGCTTCTAGCAGTAAACAGACATCAAATTCTTTGAACTGAGTCACATAGTTTTTAAGATTAATGGAATTAAATTGAAAAAAAAAAAGTTGGAGTGTACCCGATCCCCATTTTAAGTGTACCCAGTTCATGACATACGACCATTATCAAGTTTTATAAAAAAAAATTAAAACTCAGTTTTTGCTTTGCATTTTTCACATTTCTTCTGAGACAAACTTTTTTTTTGGCCTTGCTTAAGAAGTAAAAGACCAAACAATGGTGGAAGTCCTGAATGGTAATTCATCTTAATTAAAAACATGGACTTGTTTCCTCTCAAAGCAATGGTATCAAGGAGACATTCTGTGGGAGGTAAAGGGCAAAAGGAAAGAAAAACTCTTAGCCGAATAAAAAACTCCCCACCATTGTTTTGGTGTGTTCTTTGAGGATTTGTAGGCATGTTTGGACCATCTGCAGTGGTTGCTGAAATTTTTCAAAAACAAATCAATAACAGAAATTTTTTGGAGAGCGCCCTCAATTTTCCAAAATTGAGGTTCTTGCAAAAAAAAAAAAAAAAAAGAAAGGAAATAATTGCATTGGTAATTGCTAGTAAACTATACATGTGAATGTAAAGCTTAAACTTTATGTATCACAAAAGAAGGATTTTTTTAGAAAATTAATATTATCTCAATTTCTGGCTGCTGGAAACGCCCTCCATAGTGAAAAAGTGCCATTTATGGTCTACGCCACCCATTAGTTATTCAAGTCAAGTTGGAGGGCATTTCATGAGGTGGCCGATTTTTCCAATGGACAACAGAATTCTGTCATTTCCGGCTCAGCGTTAAATTATCGGGATCCGATTTTTTAGTTACAAAATAACTTCTTTATGCCAGATTGCACACTTTGTTGAGATTGCCATTCGCAGGAAAAATTTTGGGAGACACTTAACACACAGAACTGCAAAATCTCAAATTTTAAAATTAGGGCACTATTCCCAAAAAGTGCTGTATTGCTTTAAAATTGTGGTTTTTCCATGGAAATGGGTCAAGTTATAAAGTTATATTCCTGTTGCAGATGATATTCTAAATGAGTTAGGGCTGATGAAAAATTCTTGTATGTAATGAGAATTTGTACTTGTGAAAAGTTCCATTTCCCACACTTCGGAGAAATTGGCCGGCCTCAATTCTTGAGAAAATGGCAGAGTTGTAGCAACGAAGTCTGCAGTCATGTTCAAAGCCTATGCACAGTTTTATCATCTCATGGTTCAACTATTCTTGCTTTCTAGCGTGGCATAACCTCTCTTTAGTTTGCTTGCATAATTTTATAATTGAAGTTATAGCTTTCTATGAAGATTTTAACTGTTAGTCATAGTGCCTGGTATGTCGGCACACAGTCCACAGTATGCAGTCATACAGGCAGTGGTGATGGAATATTGCTGCTCCAACAGAGTCAGTCTCTTGCAAAATAGATTTTTCTTTGATTTCATGTCCTAACTATTACTCTTCATGAATTCACATGAAAATTTTGTGACTTGCAAATTGCATGGATGTGAGAAAAGCTAAGAAATGAAAATGGTACCTGCATTGAAAAGTAGTGGCACCCCCCCATCTGAGATGCAAATAGTTTGCAGCAAATGACACAGGTAGAACGCTACTATGCATCCAAATTGTTTGCGATTTTCAACTGCACCATGCAAAGAGATGTAAAATGCATTCAGTTTACGTGCAGTGAACTTCATAACCAGCTTGAATGAAGTGACCTTGGTAGTTATTCAAAATTGCCCCTTTTTGACCAGAAACAGAATGAAATGCAGAGTTCTTTATTATTGATTGACTAAACTTACATTGCATCATAAAATTAAATTTTTGGTGGCTGAAATGTTTTGGGTCAAAAAATGAAATGGCTGTATATTCGTTCGTTTGAGGAAAGTGGAATTCAAGTGATCTATTTATTACTATGGTTTCATTTAAAATGACTTGCTTTGGACTTGTGTGAGTTGGTCATATTTGTAATGGGGCATTTTGTGATCCGTAGTCTCACCCCGCTTTACCTTCCGAAAGTTAGATTTTTGGCCCCCACAACCATGTTGTGGAGGGCCTATATGATCATGCAGATGTATTATGTGGATGGATGCTTGCCTGGATGAATGCGTAGAACATTCATTAATCCACTGTTAAGACTAAACCGATTAGTCAGTGAACTTCAAATGTGGCGTGGTGATAGGACTTGATGAGGTCATGTGCTGTATACTTTTAGGACAGGTTATGAAAATTAATGAGTTCATTTGCATGTTTTCAAGAAAGTGTGATTAAACCAAAGTTGTGAGGCCATCTTGATTATGCTTTGCATAATTCTTGTTATAACCTTAACTGTTGACGTAAGTATTGTATGTATACCTATTCCCTCGGAATAGCTGAATATTTTGGAAAATCAACATTTGGACATCTGACCCAGGAACAATAAGTGTTAAATGACCTTTATGAGTCTTTATCAAATAAAGCATGTGCTTTTTTCCTGACAACTCTCATGACCATGCTTTTAATGGCAGCCATTAAGTTCTCACTCTATACTGAAGAATATAATTTTGGTTGTTTCATATAGGATACATGACACAACACCAAAAGGTATATATTGTCGCCTAAGCTCATTTTAGGATAAAGGCCAAAATGACTTGTAAAATCTAAACAAACTAAAAAGAGAGTCTACACATTTTTCTACTATATCTTCAAAACTCTAAATTCCATTGTTCAAAAGTAATGTATCATTTGAAAGCTAGTTCTGCATTCATTGTCATAAAAGAAATGGTGCTCCTTTGTTGCTGGGCAGTGTCAACCATCATCCAAGTCAGCTAAATATCATCATTGTTAACTCCAGTGTTCGCCTTCATCACAGCACACTGATTTGAACTATTGGGCCATTCTTCGGTCACAATTGTGACCTTCTGATGGTCACACACGTGACAGAACTTCAATTGTCCCCCATGAAAAAATAACCAATCAAGATAAAGTGAAAACATTATTTTTGGTTAGGTTTGGACTCAAGGTTATTAATAATGTAAAAGTAATAATACATTGGTTACGTTGACAAAACAGCATTGGGTTGAAAGTAAAAATTTACCGGTTTTAGGTCACAAACGTGACCGAAGAATGGCCCCATTCCCTGTTCCAGAAAAATAATGGCGCTAATTTTTTTAAAATAAACAATTATAAAGAGATACAAGGCAGAAATTATGCTGCATCCTAATTCTATAGTGAGTGCATATCAAGGGATACAGCTAAAACAAATTGAGAATTGTTAAGAATCATTTATGATTTCAAAATGTTTGGTGGCAGCTCTCAGAAAGATTGGGAAATGTGTTTTGAAAATATTTCAGCAAAAAATACTTTTTAAATTTTTTTGTTTTTGGATGTTTTTATAAAAAAATTTTTATAATATTTTAAACTGTTTTATAACATATTGGAGAGCAAATAAAAAAAAATGGAAGATTCTGTCTGTTTCCTAAAAATTTTTATTTGCATTTTTGTGTTTCCTAAGTCATCAAACTTTTTTTTTTTTTTTTTTTTCTAAAACAAATTGAAAAGAATTTTACTGCATCCTAATCCTATAGTGTATAGTGAGTGCATATCTAGGGATACATCTAAAACAAATTGAAAAGAATTTTACTGCATCCTAATCCTATAGTGTATAGTGAGTCCATATCTAGGGATACATCTAAAACAAATTGAAAAGAATTTTACTGCATCCTAATCCTATAGTGTATAGTGAGTCCATATCTAGGGATACATCTAAAACAAATTGAAAAGAATTTTACTGCATCCTAATCCTATAGTGTATAGTGAGTCCATATCTAGGGATACAGCTAAAACAAATTGAAAAGAATTTTACTGCATCCTAATCCTATAGTGTATAGTGAGTCCATATCTAGGGATACATCTAAAACAAATTGAAAATAATTCTACTTATAGCGAGTCCATATCTGGGGATACATCTAAAACAAATTGAGAATTGTTAAGAATCATTTATGATTTCAAAATGTTTGGTGGCAGCTCTCAGAAAGATTGGGAGATGTGTTTTGAAAATATTTCAGCAAAAAATACTTTTTAAATTTTTTTG
>JAMKCH010003610.1:0-37553 GCA_023653785.1 Ophioderma brevispina | reverse complement strand
GCTCTACAAGAAATAAAATGTCGTATCTACATACTAGTTTTCCCGTGTCGTGCAACAGAGTCGTATCTGCCAGTTACGACTTACTCTGTATCTGCCAGTTACGACTTTGTTGCACTCAACGGAAATTCAATTTTGAGTGCAACAAAGCCATATCTACACCTAAATAGGCCCATTTAGCTTAATAACTCTGGAATAAATTGAGGCTGTCACCTGAAATGTATATCAAATTAAGCGTAATGATCTACTTTTTCATATTATATAAATAACTCAATATCGCCAAAAATGTCAGTTACGACTTTGTTGCACTCACATGACGAAGTATTGTTTTGTCCCCTTTCAGGATCTCAATTTGGCTAAAATTTCCTAGACAGAATAAAAGTTTGCTAGCATAGTTTTCGAAGAAGTGGCCAATCAATCGCTATACAAATTTCTATACCGACATACTTGCTATTGTGTACTAGGAATAATTTATTGTACAGATCTGATGCTGCTAAGTGTATGAAGCAGTTTAAGGAATTTAGTAATCGGCTAAAGGCAGCAATTAGAAGAAGTCGTAATGCCTATACACTAATGATATTTCTAGTATGTTAAGCAGAATCCGAAGAAGTTCTGGTCATATGTTGCTGCTGCTCGTAAGGGTTCTGAAACTTCATCTTTACCATTGATAACGAATTGATTAGTGAACCTTGTAAAATTCCACATGCTTTCAACAGCCATTTCTCTAGTAAGTTTGGTGCCGAGTACAAACTTCACAAGAATTCCTTGCGAAGAAAACACCATTTTCACGTTTAACTTTCGAAGCAGTAGACGATTTAAGGAAGCCGCCACGTTTTTTATTTACGCTATCGTTTTGCCACAAGCCATGTTTAGTCTTTCACACCAATTGAAATATGATCGGTGGTTAGTCAAGTTCTGGCCTGTATGAAAGACTATCGCGTTCACTTTTAACTTTGAAATTAAAAACACAGCTTTATTTTAACGTTTTCCTTAAAATATATAAATTTATCAAAAACGGAATACATTTATGCCTAATTTTTATAAAATGAGCCTGGATTCTTGAGAAATATAGTTTTTAAAATAAAATTAGAAAACTCTACATCATACAAAGAAGCGCTACTCGGTACATTGAAAAGTACGTAGATTGCTGAACCGCGCATTAGTGGGTTTCGAACATATACAATGGATTGGAGACCTGGGCTTCGTAATTGAAGCACTGATGGTCATATTGGTCATCCAAAAAGAGCCCACACTGTTAGAAAATTTTCCGTAAATTTCTGGCAGCAGAATTTCCAGACTTTTTTGGGTAAATTTACAGAATTTCCGTCAATTAACGGAACTTTGACAGTAATTTTACAGAAATTTGTCTCATATTATGGGAAAAAAATGTGTATTTTAACAGAATTTTGCGTAATTTAAAATTACGGAAAGAAAAAAAAGTCCGGAAATATTGCTGCCCGAAATGTTTGAAATATTTCCGTAAATTAACATTTTTTATGTTTTTTGTTTTTTATTTTTATTTTTTTCAAAAACAGATTTTCCGTAAATTTACGGAAAATCTGTCTTCTTAATTTACGGAAATTTCTAACAGTGCAAGCAGGTGGTTAAGAGCCGGTCATTTATACAAAATTGTTCCCATTGAAATGTGGATAAGCGACATAACTAAACAGACTACAGAATCAAGCCAATTCAGTGAGCTCTAAAACGTGCACCCGGGATACAACTTCTGTTAAACAGGTGTCTCTGGAATGGTGTTGTGTTCGGTAGACCAAGATGTCCGCCCGTTGCTCCATTCATCTAATATACAATTACTATTGTGTAGCCAATCCATTGTATAGAGATCAGTGGTTACAGTGCGACTGCGATAAAACTATAAATATTACGCGACCCCTTTTCAAATGTCCACGTTTTCATGGATTGTTAGTGTTTAGGCTAACTAAAACCTTTGTTAATCACAAAATGATATCTAAAACACCCCTCTTAATATTTTTCTCAAATCACTGAGGTTTTAAAAAGTGTAGTTTTTTTTTTGCAATAAAAAAATCTAAACGAACGTCGCTCCTATCCTTGTGTGCTCAACGAAGTTCAAAAGGATGAGGCTTGTGGCAAACTTGCACGTGATATATACGCGTATGGGATATATTTTCGCTGGCTTCTGTTTCGGTATTGCATGCGGCGTTGTAAATATACCACAGGGAATAAACATGGTAGCTTCCTTGATTGCTGTACAGTTGAGCTCAGTTGTGAACATCACCTACATCTCCTAGTACGTTCCCATTCAAGCCTGACTTATGCCTTTTCATTTTCTACGCTCGGTATAGCAAATTATCCTATCGATACCTTTCCCACTGGAAAGTTCGACGACCCCTGACTGCGCACGCATCGGGGGCGATGATCTAGAAACACTAACTTCTCATTTTGCTACGCTCTAAGCATATTGTGCTCTTAATTGTGCCTTGAGAAGTTTGCAATTTTCAACAGTTTTTATACTTTTGCTCACCGATCTACCAAAACTACATGTTCTGCGCATTTTTCTCATCATTCTGGTTCGGTTTGCTGCTTTCAGCCCATCCCAGATTGTTGCAAAACTGCGTCTGATTAGATGAGTCAGTGTGTACTTTCCGCGAAACATGGCGGGCTAGTTCACACGTGTGTTACAAGCGTCTACCTCGGGTAGACCCCTTCGAGTAATTCCCACATTCATCTAGCGCTTGGGTTGGGGAGCTTCTTGTGCTAGATGGTTCCTGAGTATTTTATCTCACTTTTTCATTGGCTACTTTGCTGTTTTTCGCGGTCAACTTTCACCCGCTATCCTACCGGTCCGGTACCGGTATGGCGCCATCTTAAGTATGGTCGGCCTTCTGGGCCGAAAATTCATAACTCGACTTTCGCTGGTTCTTGTGCACCGGGCCGGTTTTTGAGCCCCCACCGCTTCCTCCGTGGACTTATGGGTCAGCGGGTCAGTTTATTGGTCTTCCCGTCACCGGGGGGCCCCACTACCGTTATTACGGCCGGGCCTTACCGTTCACGGGAATACTTAGACTGGTGACACTTTTTTCAGCGGCCATTTTGGAAATTTTACCGGCTGAATTTTTACCGCGTAGACTCATTTGGTTCCGAACTAAACATCGGCGGTGCGATACGGCAAGTTTCGTTCCATATTTCAACATGACCCGAAACCGGATACGTGCTTTTCTATGGGAGTTAGGACTCAATCGCGTTTTTCTTCGGTTTTCCCCGTTTGCGGAAGCTCCACTACCGTTGTCACGGCCGAGCCTTACCGTTATGTGGACTTTTATGCCGGGACACTTTTTCCGGCGGCCATTTGGATTTCTTACTGACCGAATTTTTACCGCTTAACCTCATTTGGTTCCGAACTAGACATCGACGGTTCGATATAACAAATTTCGTTCCATATTTCAACATACCCCGAAACCGGAAGTACGTGCTTTTCTATGGGAGTTAGTTTCCAGCGGGATTTTTTCGCGTATTGAGCGGGTAGTACCGGTTCAGCTCGGTGGTTTTGGGCTGGATGGGCTCAATTGTATACTAGGCTAGTTATACTTAGAAGAGATCTCCCGGTTATGGTTCCTTAAAGTTCTCTTTTTTGTCTTCCTCCAGATAAGACATGGATTCCGACTCCGAGACCGAGAAGGAAGTGGCCAAGCCAAAGCCTAGACAGTGTTCGACATGCGGACATTTCCTGTCGCCTGCTGACCCGCATCCGACGTTCATCATACACCGCCCTTGCTACCGAGATGAGCCATGCCAGCTGGACGGCGACTGGACACCTGAGCAATGGGCAGCAGACCTGGAGGACCGCCAAGCCAAGCTACCAGGAAACAACAGCGGCAGAAGGAGACATCCGCATCACCCGTGCCCGGCCAGACGGTCCTTATCACAGACCAACCACCGTTCTCAGCGGAGTTCTTCCGGCGAGCACTGCAGGAGGCAATGGCGCCCATCACCCAACGGATGGACCAGCTTGAATCACGGGTCACCAGAGACAACCCTCCAGGAACAAGCTCCGTGGTTTCTACGGTGATATTACCCCGCAAGCGCCGATCCAGCCGGGATTCTACGGGACACAAACGGGTCCGCACCGACGACGACGCCCAGCAGCCCAGTATCGCCGGTAGCAGCCATGGTAGCAGCCCGTCGTGAGCCGCATCTGTGCCGAGGTCCCCGGAGTCTTACCGCTTACCGTCTCCGGCCAGCCGCCGAGCTACCGACTCTCCACCGCCGGATCAACGTACACCCGTCCGTGCCGACCGCTCGGGCAGCCGCCACCGTTCCCGCTCATCGCCGAGTACCCCGCTCTCCACCGTCGGAATACCGGGATCACCGCGGAAGCCATTCGGGAAGCCGAGACCACCGCCCAGATCACCGCAAGAGCCGTTCCGGGAGCCGTGACCGTCGCCGGGATCGCTCCGGGAGCCGAGATCACCGCAAGGATCACCGCAAGAGCCGTTCCGGGAGCCGTGACCACCGTCGGGATCACCGCAAGAGCCGTTCCGGAAGCCGTGGCCGCCGCCGGGATCACCGCAAGAGCCGTTCCGGAAGCCGGGGCCGCCGCCGAGATCACCGCAAGAGCCGCTCGGGGAGCCGGGACCGCCGTAGCCGCAAAGATACTAACGACCACCAGGACCGACGGGATAGCCGAGACCACCGCCGGAGCAGATCTCCCCGCGACAAAAGCCGCGAACTTCCGGGTCCCAGCCGTGACCGCCGGGACAGCCGCGACCGCCGGGCCGACCGCGACCGCCGGGTAAGCCGTGATCTTCAGGACAGCCACCGACCCAACGACAGCCAGAGGGGACGCAGCGCCAGCGCCGTCCGCATGGGACGAACTTCTGGGTCTAATCAGGGAACCTGAACCACCGAGCTTGCCCGAAGATTGGGTGTTCATGGACGACCATCGGGACATGAACTCGCCAGCGTTCAAGCCGTCTTACTCACGCACGCCTTCCTCCTCGGACCGCCGTACCTTAGCCGATCAAGCCAGAAGGAACCTCACAGGGGATCTCTCAAGAGGCCATATGAACCGGCCGGAGTCTCGGAGGTAGAGAGGATCCACCATCTCGAAAGGATCCGACAACTAGGGGAACCGTTCACCGTGGTACCAGAGGAACCTACGGACCATACGACCCCTTCTGCCCAGAAGCCGCTCCGATTCCTGAGCCCTACAGTGGCGGCTCCTTTCCTTACTGCAGTAATGCTAAAGAGGGGCATCCCGATCCAGTGGCCTGAATCCTCACCAGAGGTTGACGAACTGGGAGAAGCCAGCTACAGGGGTAACAAGCCAGAGAAGCCGCGACCGTACGTCCCGCTCCTGTCTCACTTCAGGAGGTTCTGCGACACGCTCATCGTCAAGAACCAACCGGGCCTCAGCCGCCTACAGTGGGTAGAACGCACCTTACAGGCACCACCAGATATCGAGAAGTACTTCCGCCCGTGCCAGTTCCAGAAGAAGCATGGCCCCACATGCTGTACGACGCAGGGACATGGGCCAATCCAGATCGACTGCCCCCCCCCCCCCAGCGGGGGTAGAGGGCGGGTCAAGTAACCTCTCCCGTAAGGAACGTCCTCACCGGGTCGCACCTTGGAACTAGACGAGGGACGCCGAATTGGGCGGGCTGGAGACCCTGGTCAGGGATGGTATGCGGCTGGCGAACGCATCCCTCCTCACTTTCGCCCACCTGATGAATGGATGTCTAGACCCTGCCAAATCGCAGATGAGTGCAGAGAACAGGTAACGTTCACTATATACTCTCCGGGACCTAACGTTCTGCACGGGAGAACTGTGAGTATCGGATATCGTAGCAGAGTTCCTCAGGCGGACTAGCTCCTGACATCGCCTTCCAGAGAACAGCTCCAGCACTCCATCGCAGAGACAGTGCGCATCGTTTCCCACCGCGGGTTTGTGATCAACGACGCGAAGGCCAACCTCAACCCGTCACAGAGCATCGACTTTCTGGGGGCGACGCTGAACTTCAAGCAGGGAATAGCGTCTCCGACCGCCGAGCGCATCGCATCCACGACGCAGTGCGCCGGGATCCTCATGGAACTCAGCCAAGCACCGGCATCTCTGTGGCTACGACTACTGGGTCTCATAGCCAGCATGACAACGGTGGTAACGGGCTGCAGACTCCGCATGCGAGTAATACAGCTGCACGTTCTATCGCGATTCAATATTCGCCGAGACCAGATGTCCAAGAGCATTCCGAACACCCCACACGTCAGCAGAGCGATAGCGTGGTGGTCTCAGCCAGAAAATCTCCGGGAGATCCATTCATATCAAGACCCTCATCTTTCACTCTCACGACGGACGCGTCAAAGAGCGAATGGGGAGCCCACGTAGTAGACATTCGCCTCTCAGGACTTGGACAAAGAGGCTGGCCAAGCACCACATCAACACGTTGGAGCTCTGGGCAGTTCATCTGGCGCTGAGACAGACTCTCTGTCTAGTCAAGGGAAGTCACGTCCTAGTCCAGTGCGACAACATGTCGGTCGTCTCCCACATAAACAAGCAGGGAGGAACCAGGAGTCGCACCCTGACAGCCGTGACAGCCAGGGACCCAGCGGCCTTTCACCAGGACGCCATGACAATGGAGTGGGACGGAGTCGCAGTATACGCCTTCCCTCCGATCGCCCTAGTTCATCGAGTTCTTATCAAGTTCACCAGGACAAGCAACTGCCGCATGATTCTGGTGTGCCCGAATTGGCCTCGGCAACCGTGGTTCCCAAGACTCCTGTCACTGCTGTACGCCAACCCGTTGACTCTTCCAATGAGGAAGGACCTGATCAAGACTCCAGGGGGTCTCCTTCCGATGGAGACTCTGAAGGGGATCAACCTGACTGCATGGCCAATTTCATCCAGTCCTACGGAGCAGCAGGCCTTCGCTCCAAGCTGCCCGTCTGGCGGGAGAGGCAAGGAGACCTACAACAAGGAAGACTTATAATTCCAGACTGGTCAAGTACCGGAACTGGTGCAGGGATCACCAAGTGGAGCCTCTGCGAGCAACTCTAAGGGAGGTGGCGGACTTCCTGATGTAGGTGTTCGAAGATGGAGCCAACTCACGCACAGTCAGGAGTTGCCGCACGGCAGTAGGAGCCATCCATCTGGGGTTTGGCGGAGGCATCACCGTGTCTAACTCGCCAGCGCTTCATGACCTCATCAAGGGAATGCTACATCGACGGTCGCCTGAACGCTCTCTAGTACCAGCATGAGACCTGCCAACAGTCCTCCGGCATCTCAACAGTCCTCCTTATGAGCCTCTTCACCAGGCATCCTTAGCGGACACCATCAAGAAGACTCTCTTCCTTGTCGCCGCAGCATCAGGCAGGAGAGTATCGGATATCCATGCTCTGTCTATAGCAGAGAATCACCTCACCTTCACAGGGAACGCCGCTCGCCTTCTTCCCCGATCAGGTTACTTGGCCAAGAATCAATCTCTCAGCTTCACTCCACAGCCGATCATCCTCCCAGATCTCCGACAAGCTTCAGGTTCCAGCGATGAAGGACCCAGGTGTCCAGTTAGAGCCTTGAAGTTTTACCTCAGCAAGACTCAGCCCTATAGGGGGGCTCACGACCAGATCTTCCTCACAACTCAGAAGCCGTTTCGCCCGGCCTCCAAGACGACATTAGCCAGATGGATCGTGGCAGTCATAAAGGAGAGCCTAGCTAGTACGGAGGTTCGTCTGACGGGGACGCACATAGGAGCTCACGACGTAAGATCTCAGGCGGCTGCTTGGGCCTCCTACCGGGGGGCTTCTATACATGATGTCATGGACGCCATGGGATGGGCTTGTTCTTCTACATTCCAACAAATTTATCTCCGAGATTTCCTAGTACGCAGCGGTTCGACGGCAGCTAGGATCCTATCATCAACTTCCTCGTCATCACAGCAAGCCTCCACATCTTCCAGTCGCCACAGCTTCCAGTAGCACTTTACCCACTGAAGTCGGTAAGTGCATCTATTCTATTATTGGTTTGTTCAACCTTCTCCAGGCGAGATCATATCACCATAGCTCCGCTTGCCTTATGGCCAGAGCACTCTGATATCCGGGTTGACTCTACCAGTTGCAATCTGTGGCATAAGTCAGGCTTGAATGCGAACGTACTAGGAGATGTAGGTGATTCCCCTCTCGGTGTTCGCTCTCCCGCCCGTGCAGTCAACCCGGTGGAAAGAGCATACCAAAATGATCCAGAAGTCAGTGTTTCTAGATCATCGCCCCCGATGCGTGCGCAGTCAGGGGTCGTCGAACTTTCCAGTGGGTATCGTAGGTAATTTGCTATACCGAGCGTAGAAAATGAAAAGGCATAAGTCAGGCTTGAATGGTAAGTATACGGAGATATGGTGATATGACTCTCCCCGGGGGAGAGGGGAATTTGTCGGAATAAGTAGATCTGTTACTATGTGCCTATTATCATTACGTATGAATGGTGTTTATTGTGTGGTATCTATAGAACTTTAACAAGTTTTAAAACACTCGGACAGAGTTCGCTTGGTTGTTGGTCAACTTGTTTTTGTTCGCGTGTGTGTATGTGTGTGCTAAACTCTCCAATATATTTTTATTTTCTTCATGTAGCTCCTGCGCTTCACTTCCTTTTCATCGTGGTTATTAATTAATTAGTTTAGTATAGGAATTATTAATTATAGTAACTATTTCAGTTAGTTATATCTCTGCGAGTGAGAGCTGTTTATTTTCATTCCTTGACCAATTTAGATGTAATCCATGCTCTATTTTGTTCTTTTCTTTTTTTAAATCGGAATTCGAGAGGGGAATTCACAGTGTAACTTGTCAATGTACTATCAATAAATAATTGCCCTGTGTATTGCACACCCTCGTACACTATTGCTTTCTCAAAATGAAAATAAAACCTATCAAAATTTACTTCGAATTTGTAATACTAGTGCTTAAATATGTATTGAAGGCCTATAGGATTTTTTTTACAAAGAGAATATTATAAGCTATCAAATTATAAATATTATTTCTTTTC
Organism: Ophioderma brevispina; assembly: GCA_023653785.1. NCBI lineage: Eukaryota > Metazoa > Echinodermata > Ophiuroidea > Amphilepidida > Ophiodermatidae > Ophioderma > Ophioderma brevispina. Next base: position 28,552 of record JAMKCH010003610.1, on the reverse strand, counting down.
TTAAAAAGCATGACACATAAATAAAGACAGCATAGGTCAATTCACCTTCTTGACCTTATGAGTACCGGGCACTACAAAATCAATACTGTGTCACGTTGTTTAAGCAAGGCCTATTCATAGCTTTTTACTAACAATAGAAAAGCAAATACACTACCCATGGCTTGTTACAGGGAACACACAGGATGGTAAAAACCAACTCTGCATTTGTCCACAAACAGGAAGTGATATTTTGTCTAAGAAGACGGCCTAACCAGGAGAGGGACGGCATATATGATTAGTACTACTATGTAGTACAACTATTCAACACGCAGAAAAAGTCAAAGTGGTTTCAATAAAAGTCAACACTTTTTCTTAAATTTGGTTTCTAAATAGGCTTTCTATCATGATTGAAATAGAAGTACAATGTATTCAACGGGGGCGTGTCTGTTATAAAGCTTGTTGATTGGCTAGCTAGCAGTACACACAAAATGAATTATTTATTGACAAGTTACACTGTGGGGAATATAATGAAAGAAATATAATTTAAAACTCAATATCGTGTTAACATGTATATGTAGCTACCATAAGTTACAGGTAAAATGTACATTTTTAATTTAAATACTGCAAGATACTAACTTGCTTTGTACATGAACGGTATATACCGTTAATATAAATTTTATTTGTAAATATTCAGTTCTGATGCTATCCGCTAGGAAAGCGACGGACACCTTTCGAACCTAATACCTATAGATGATATCTAGCGCTCCTCTAACAACCCAGTCTTGACAGCTCAGTTGGTCAGAACGCCGTGCTAGTAAATACGGAGGTCGCCGATTCGAATCCGGCCAAGCGCACAGGGGTTTTTTCAACGCTTGTGTGCGCTGGCCTTCTCCAAGGAAACATAATCCCTGTTAAGTTTGTTGGACATTTTGAAAAGGAGTGGTCAATTGCTCTATAAAATGTTACATTTTTCGCTATGACCTAATATTCCTAACTGGAATTCCATGAAAATTGTATGAATCAGCTCAAGTAACATTATTTCTAGTTTGATAAGGCTGGACAATATAAAGTTATAGTTTTAAAACTATTTTTCATCAAAAATTTCCAAGGATAATTCTACGTCTAAGTTTGTTTTAACTCGTGTCCACAAGTCATTGGTATGGCGTAGTGTTTTGGCAGGATTATTCAGCTAGTGTGCTGATCCGGGGCCGCGTGTAATCCATGATACGGGAACGCTCCTAACCTGGCCCGCTATTTGAGGCTGGGGCGGATTGGGAACAGTCAGGGGTTTACACCCTACTCTTATTCGACACTGACTGCGATGTACTGTACAATTGTGACTCTCTGTACACGGGACCGACGGCTTAACGTCCCCTCCGAAGGACGGATGCTTTCATGATCCATTTGCCGTTGGCAAATCCCAGTTTATATTACCGCGAATAAACCCAGCAACTGCCAGACCCCACCGGATGCGAACGCGTGAATTTTATGGTAAATTTTGCGCCAGAGGCAAGCACCCTAACCGCTAGGCCACGCTCTCCCACGTCTAAGTAAAGTAAAGAAACAGAACTATTCCATGATCCATTTGCCAATTCCATTTATAGGTATCCACCGAATAAAAACCCCAGTGCCACACCCCCACAGGGATTCGAACTCGGGAATTTTTATGGTAAATTTTGCGCCAGAGGCAAGCACCTAACCGCTAGACCACGCTCCCCCACTCTTTAATTTTTAAGATTAAAAAAAGAAAAAACCTAAAAAATTAAATATAATAACTAAAATATTGTTACTTAGGATAAGGATATTTATCTTATTTGGCATACTTTGGCGGCCACTTTGTAACAAATGCAACTACCAGACCCTAGCTACTATTGACTAGTACAGTATTATTACATTAATACCTTATGCTTCTATACCCCTATCTGTGGCTAGCCCGGCTGTTATATGTATTTCCATGAGTTTATATATTGGGCGACCATTTTGGATGCCGTTTTTTTTAATTGAAAATGTCGATGTTATACACTATTTTCTATGATTTTAGCCATTTTGGCAGCCATTTTGGACACCATCTTGGATTTTGTTTTAATCGAGAAACAATAAAATGATGGGAAATTACTAATGATTAGAAACCAAATTACAATGAATATTTTTCGAATTTGACACATATTTGGATGTTATACACCATTTTTGTATGATTTTACCCATTTGGGGAGACATTTTGGACGCCATCTTGGACTTTATAAAATTGGAAAGAAATCCAACAATGGTTAGAAACTATTGACCACTAATGATTAGAAACCAAATTGCAATGATTTATTCCCAGTTTGACGCAACTTTTGGATGGCAGGAAGACACATAGGGACCCCTTGTCCGCTGTTGTTGTCTGTTGATGTTGTCTGTTGTTATGAAAAAGGTTAACATTTGCCTGTAATATCTGCATACTTTGATGGATTTAAACATACCTTGAGTCAAAGATGTTGATGAGGTTAAGGTAACATACCAAGGTCAAAGGTCATGTGAAGTCTATCATTTACAAACCGCAACGGCAGGCGACACTAGCGGTCCGAGGACCGCGATGTATTTCACCCATTTTGGCAGCCATTTTGGACACCATCTTGAATTTTGCCTAAGTGCCATGATTTTTTTTAACATCTCAAATGTGTACCAGGACCAAAAAAATGAAGCAAGAAATAGTTGGTTTGGTAGTCCTAGGGGTACACGGAAACCATCCGTAGATACTCGACTAAATGTTTCGCCCCTAATTTCCGAACCAATCAATATTTTGTAAATTCTCTTTTAGTAGTAATGTCACATTGGTGGTCATTACGTGTGCCAAATTTCATTGAAAAACATTCAGAGTGGGTCCACGTGGACCCCCTTATGCACCAATGGGAGTACAGAAGACCGTATGCACTTCAGTGTTAAAAAGTAAAATCTTAATTGCTAGGTAAGATTCAGTTTGAATGAATCATAATGGAAGAAATTGCGCGAAGAACTTCATAGCAGACGTCAGGAAAACTTAAATAGGTCAATCAAGGGAAGAAAGTTGGTACTGAAAGTGCCACCACAGCCCACCACTGCACAATTAAACGCGTAGGTGAAACAAGTCGAGAAGAAAAAGCGCACTGCCGTTGTTAACCTCGTCTACCTGAGCCATTTTTTGTAACAAAACTCCCGAAGGGGGGTAGGGGGTGGTTACCACCCCGATTTTCGTTACTGAACACCCGATTCCTGTAAATTTGGTACCAATAGATAACTTAGGGTTTCTTCTTTCCATTGGTACCAAAATAAGTACTAACATCCCCATTATGACGTCAGCATGACGTCATATGTTGAGGAAAGTACGAAAATACTGAATATAGGGTGGAAAATTGATATTTCGCAATTTTAGCGACTCAAGCACCTTATTATAGCTCTAAAACGCTGTCATTATATAAAACTAGTCATTTCCCATCAAGTAGAGTCAAAAAACCGCATGAAAATCTGATTTTCCTAACCTTTTTGGCGAAAAATTGAATTTTTCACTGTGTGTGTCTATGGAAATGGCAGTTTTGCTGATATGCGAACTTTATGACGTCATTGTGACGTAATGCTAGGCATGTTGGTACACATTTTGGTATCAATGGAAAGAGAAGGACCATAGCTATCTATTGGTACCAAAATCAAGTGTCTGTGATGTTCCTGTGTTGTGTTAAGCATGTTGGTACTTCTCTTCCGTCACTTTGGGATCACCCTGTATCTTACCTATACCCCGGTGGATGTTTGTTTTTTGATTAAAAGGAGCGGAACATGTCAATTGACAATTACATTAAATAATTTGGCACCAAAAAAGGGGGATTTGATAATGCCGGGGAAAAAACCTGAAGGGGGGATGGTAACCACCCCCCCCCCCTTCGGTAGACGAGGGTTAAGCCATGAAGAATGGCCTAAATCCAGAGTAGATGAAGTCATTCGCAAACCTAAAGCCAACTATGAATATCTTGGTGGACCTAAAAAATTCTACAATTATGCCAGATATTTCTCTAGATTATCATCAACTGTTGAAATACCTGAGCATCAGGGCTTTAAGTTTACAGAGGATGAAAATAAAGCTGAAATCCTAAATGACTTTTTGCTATCATACTAGGATGAACAGAGTACGACAATGCGGGCCAAATCCTTTAAAAAGAATTTGAGAGACCTGCTGACAGGACAGAAGGTCTAATCTATCAAGTAACCAAGTAGCAGTGGCGTAACCAGGGGGGGGCAGGGGGGCGAAGCCCCCCCCCCCCCCCAACCACAAACAGAACCGTTGCCCCCCCCCCCTTCAGCCCCCAAAATGAACTGACTTTTTTGTACAGTTTATATGGAGAGGTAGGACCTCAGAATTTGCCACATCAAAAAAAAGAATTGGACCCCTTCAAGCCCACCCCACCCCATTTGCAAAGGCCCGGTTACGCCCCAGTGAGGGTAACCAAACGTGTTCGTAGAGTTTCACACCCCTTTGCGAAAAACATTTTGAGTTTTTTTAAATACAAATTCGCTGAAGGAAAACATATTATGGCGGTATCGGTAAGCCTATATTGCATTCACAAAAGTGAAGGTAAACTAGTGATGACTGGTGAAGCTGGTTTCTGACTAAAAAGATGTTTAGTGGGGTAGCCGCCACGTGTAAGCAGGAGTGGGTACAGGAAGGGTTCCTATCTCCCGCGACCCTTGCAGTATTTCCTAATGAAAAGTTGATATTCCATTTAAAATTTGCAAAATTGCATAATAAAAAAGCTATTATTTTGGTAAAGAGAAAAAGTATCTTTTTGGGACCTAACTTTTTCATCCCCCTATATTTTCCAATTCTCATCGGAGGGTCTACATACTTTGTCATTTGTCAAATCTTTATTTCCATGCAAAATATATGTACAACATAAAAACATACTAGACAACATGGAGGAGGTGAACAAAAGGCCAAAAAGACCTGTAAACGGACACCTCCTAAACGAAAAATAAATAAAAGTTACCGGAGGATTCACACCGCAACCATTAGCACACATACGGTAAAAACCCACCACTACCCCCCACCAACACCAAGCACCCCCCCCCCCCCCAAGACCCGCCGCGAGTTGCCAAGGATTACGGTGTGAAACATACAAGACAAATACACGGACAAAACCATAATTATTAGCAAATGTTCAAATCTAAGATTTATCCCTAACCAGGATAAATAGAATATATTTTTTCTAATTCAGCCTCTTACGTGGAACTGTTCCACATGTAATCGCAGCCTGATATACAAGATCTTCATGTTCTGGAGGTACACTCCATGGTGTTTGTGGACAATGTGCAATACTTTCTTCAGATCCGTTGCAGTGAAAGTGGACGGTTGCTGTAACCTACAGGTCTTTTTTGTTAGGTATCGACAATGCTTGAGCAAATCTCACCGGTAATTCAAGCTCTCGACACGCTACCCTGGCGTTTTTGTCATTCCAAAAGCGCGCGGAAATAGTGGATGATGTGTTTCCTTGAAAAAGTAGAACAAGTTTACGACGGAGTCCTGTTTGCACTTTTTTATCGTCCCACTCACCTGAAATTGCCAGAATAAATAAATTAATAAACCACGTTAATAGAAATTACGTTTCTTGTTTAATTTAGAGACCTTAATATGTCTGTAAAATCATAATACGACAACAAACTGAAAGGTAAATCAAATCTGAAATATTGGACATAATGTCACACTCTGGTGCCATATTTTCAAAACTGCCAAAACAAGATATCACCAGAACAGGTTTATTGGAGTTTGAAACAGAAGAAAACCGGAGAAAACCTGCGAGAGCGAGTGAGGATAGGAAAACAAAATCACAAGGTACGCCTCGACGGGAGACTTCCTTAAATAAAAGGAAACGGATTTGTCGCTTCGACATCTAGCCTTTCTGCCAGGCCCTTTTTGCGTTGCTTCCAAAATGTAGAGAACTGGGATTGGATGATGTTGGGAATAGCGCCCATATCAACTTTAGAGTTACGTTATTGCACTAAAGTTATATATTGGTTTCTTTAGTGCAAGAGTGGTTATATACTGTATAATACGGTATACATTAATGGAGGGAACGGGGTTACCATTTGTGTATTTTTCTTTAAAGAGACACTGGCACATTTGAAAAATAGTGCGCCCTCAAGATTTTTTTTTAAATCGATATTTTTGCATGGTTGTAAAGCTTTTATATATATTAGCCCTCACCTGAAATGATTAAGACTAAATCAGCGTCCTTATGGGTAAACAGAACGATTTTATAATTAATGTCGCCGGCATTAATTCAGCAGAAGACAGAAACACGCACATCGTATGCATGTTTCCCACGCCATGCGCCCTGTTTGACCGGTCTGTGACCTTCGTGGTTTTAATATCAATGAGTACGATTCTGTGATGTTCATGTATATACACATTTGTTGATTAAAGTTGTGGAAAACTTGAAAGTAAGCCTACAAATTTCCTGGATGTCTTGAAATCCTATTAGCGTCCCTATCTCTTTTTGAGTATTTTATTTTATGTGTAAAATGTATCTCTTTTCTCCCAAAGGCTATCATTGAGAGCAAATTGAAGAAATTTCATATTTTGTGAAAATGTGTCAGTGCCGCTTTAAAATTCAAATACGTTTAAAGAGAAACGAGAACGTTTCCAGTAACAAGCGCCCCTTTTTTCGAACCTTTTTTCATATTTGTAATGCTTACGTTAGTAAGCCGAATACGCCGTCTTTTCATTTTTATGTAATAAAGTAATGATTTATTATTATTATTCTGTCGTGCACGACAGAAAAATAAAAGTATGCTTTGCTATAGGGACGATTACGATAGCATGCAAGATTACAACATAGTTTTTGCTTTTCTTTTATACTTATTTGTCCAATAAACCTTAGAAATATTCTCGGTAGGACTGGTGATCTACAAACAATCTCCTATCACTTTAAGCATTTTCCTTTAAATAGCGGACCCTTTGGTTATTTGTGGGTACGGTTGCACTCCCAGCAACGGATCTACTTCCCGTTACCAAATGTTCGATCTGGAAGTTTCCGTAAACTAACCTATCTGACACACTTTTTTTCGGAAACCTTAACGGAATGAACTTGTGCTATATTCCGTGTAGGGTTTCCAAATCATAAGTGTGTAAGAAAAAGTGTGTCAGAAGGGTCAGGTTACGGAAACTCCCATTCGATCTTACGTAAAGCGGGTTATGTGCATATTATGATATATTAACTACGAAAACGTTTTCTTACGTGTTATACGGGTAGGCACACACCCAAGTAGCTCGAACTTCACTCCTTGTTCCGAATAATTATATGGTAGAATCCTAACCACATTAGTTAAAATAGGTGTAGTTAGCATAGCCGTACCTTTTTCAGGATGGTTCCTTGTCCACGTGACATGAAAGAGCTATAATAGATTTTATCAAACAAAGACTGGTTTATATTTTAATCAATAACGCATTACGATATAAAGCAATGATACCTAATTCTTGTGACAAACGCCCTTATATTTAATAAACTAAAACTCCAAATGCAACTCCTAGTCTTGCCCTTAAAGCGACATAATGGCATAAAAAAATATTCAGACATAATGAAAAGGACCCTTACTGAAATCACTTCCACAAGTTTGAAAACAATTTGGATGTTTACATTCTATAAAAACAGTAAAAACAGGAAAAGTTCCAGAGGGGGAGGTGGCAGTTCGTGGCAATTTCTGGAAAAGGATGCTGACATTACTGCCAGCATTTACCAAACTTGAAAGCATGCTGTCATCAGCTCACAGACCATTGCTATTGTATATGTGCTAATCCCGGCTAATCCACCTTTCACTTGCCAGATCAATATCTTACTACAAGCCTAAAGTACAATGCCTGAATCCTGGTCTGAATGCTTTTGAATTGTGTCACAAAACATGCTAGATACACTGCAAATTCTGTCAGGGAAGTCAACACCTTGGTTTTCTGTTCCAGAAATTGCCACGAACTGCCACCTTCCCCTCTGGAACTCTTCCTGTTTTTATTGTTTTTACAGAATGTAAACATCCAAATTGTTTTCAAACTTGTGGAAGTGATTTCAGTAAGGGTCCTTTTCATTATGTCTGAATATTTTTATGCCATTATGTCGCTTTAACTTTTTTTCAAACAAGATCAACAAGCTTCGCGACAGTCTCCGTGACTCTACAACTTCTACCCTTCTGCCAATCGAGCTAATGGAGTCATGGCACCTTTAGCGGCTTTTCTATAGTAACTGAAGAGGTGGTCTTAAAATGTTATCCTGTTCCTTAGACCAACCAATCTCTTAAAACTGTGTCCAGGTCTATGTGATCTCTTACCAGTCATCACAAGGATGGTCAAGATTTCCATGTCTGGCGTATTTCTTCAATCTCTCAAGGCATGCATCTGTCATTGCGATGCCGATGAAACGGGATATGAAATCAACATCTCAAAAACAACTGTCTAATCCCACCTTCATTCTCGGAAAGGTGATAGAAAGAGCAGCAGATAATCAGCTGCAGTTTTATTCTTATCAATAATGAACCCCCTTTTCCCGGTACAGTGAAAATATCGAACAACCCACAACAACGCGGAGACTGCACTGTTACAGGTGCAGAAGTGCATTTGACTGCTCCTGTACTAGCACATGAAGCCAGTTTATGTACGGGCCTTACAATTCGAGTTTGTTGCACCCACATGATGATTAATTTCCAATATATCACTTTAAAGGGGTGTCCCCCAGACTAGTATTAGGTATGTTTCCGCCCAGAAATGTTGCACATTAGCGCGTACGGCTATTTCCAAATGGCCGCCATAGTTTATGAAAAACTGCTATGTATATAATTATAGATTAGGGATGTATTCTGAAAGGGTAGTCTACACTTTAGACCTGGGTTTAAACCCACGGTTAGTCCACAGATGGACTTTTTTCCTTCTAACAATCTCTAAAAATGTGTTGTAATGGGTGAGAAAATTCCTAATGGATGGCCAGGAACTGCCCATCTACAAGGAATTTTCTCAACCCTTTACAGTTAACTTTCACAGTATTTTGAAAGGAAAAAGGTCCCACTCATGGTAGGACTTATGCTTGGTTAAACCAGGTCTAAAGTAGACTCCCTTTCAGAATTACCAGCCATGGAACTTTATTGAAGGACTAAAAGAAATGAAGTTTTACACCTTCCCAGTGGACAATCCACGGGGGGGCTGGAACGTCGAAAAGTACGTCGAGAGTTTTTTTAAATTTACACACTATTTATGTCGAAATGCAAATGCATAGTCGTTTAGAGCGACGTCGAAACGACGTTGGCACGTCGAAAACAGGTCGACGGTTTTTATAAATTTACGTCGAAAATGCAAATTGAATCGACGTTTTAAGAACGACGTCAAATCGATTTGCATTTTCGACATAAATAGGTTGTGAATTTCTAAAACTCTCGACGTCTTTTCGACGTTCCAGCGTCGATTGCCCACTGGGCGGAAGGAGGCATTATACTAAAATTGCCAGTAATATTTGAGAGCACCAAAAGGAGAATTAACATTTAGAAGTTAAAAACTTGATTTCGCGTAGTCGTGGATAAAACTTCTATCTGTAATGAAATTACAATGGCGGTTTTACATAAAACAATGGCGGCCATTTTGAAATAGGCAGGACACGCTAACGTGCAGCTTTTCGAGGGCGGAAACATACCTCATCCTAGTCAAGGGGACATCCCCTTCAAGGCGATATATGGGAAAATTAATCACCATTTGGGTGTAACGAACGGAAAGTCCGATGATGGCAGCTCATGGACTAACAAACACGATGAGGTTGTATTTGTGTTACTGAACTTCAGTGACCCCCTTCGACACCATAAACCGTAATTGCTCTTAACCGCCTAACTGAATGGTATCATGGTATTACTAGAAAAGATCTAGTTGTTTCCCTTCCTACATCGATGGCAATGCTCCGTCCATATCAGTCAAAGGGGCAAGGTTGGATCCTGTGGCGGTGGATTGCGAGGTCCCATAGTGCTCTGTTATTGGATCTATCGATTTCATCTTCTTCAGGTCTCCACTACAGGATATCATATTACTACCTATGGCATTCAACCTGTAGCCTTGAAGAAGATTGAATCTTGCATTCCAGACATCAGTTCCTGGTGTAAATCCAACTAGGTTGTATTTAATGACAAAAAGACAGACGTTTTGTACATTCATTCTCATTTTAGCGGATCTTTACTCTCTGACAACCATCATCATTGGCATCATTCAACGGTTAGCTGAAGCTCGGAAACTAGACCACACCTGACACTCATAACACTAAGATAATCAATCTTGTTATACAAGGCTGCTTGGCTCTCAACAAGGAAATTGGGCAGTTTCGATAGTAACGTGATGAAAAATCTACCATCAGATTGGACTATGCCTTTGTTATATCAAGGCTTGTTTCCTGCAACTCCTTGCTCTGTTGCCTTACCATAAAGAAAATTGATCAAGGTTCTGTAGAGAAATCAAATGCAGCTGCTCGTCTTGTCCTGCAATCCGTCGACGACAGCACGTCACACTCGCTCTTTACCAATTGGGATTTGACCCAAAAAACAAGACCTATTCTCACCACACACAAAGCCAAACTTCATCTATGCTCTTTTGAGAACAGAAATGTTAAATATTTGGCATTATCTTGAAAGGTCCTGTGGTTCTTAACCACCTGCACTACCACCTATAATAAAATCTCTCTGGTTGGTGCATTAGAGGACATAACATGAGATGGCCCTCTGAGTAACCAATCAAAATAATGCTTCCATAAAAAGAGGACAGCTTTCAAGATTCTACTTATTTTAAAGTATCCTCATTTTGTGATACATTATTATGTCTGTACTTTGTCTAGTAATCAAATCTTATTTGTTGTCTGTTTGTAACTTTTGAGAAGATTTCTAACAGGGAAAGTACCCGATGAAAGTTGTTTTCAGCATAAAAAATGGACACCCCCATGCTATATTTAGCAAAAAGAAATCCTTAGAGACCTTTTGGAAATCTGTACTATAAATGGCTGGAGATTTTCCAGGTATGATATAAAATTGGATCGATTAAGCCCAAATTAATTGGTCGAGCTATGAGTTGCAAAAATATTGGGCGAGACGCAGTCGAGCCCAATATTTTAAAACTCATAGCGAAACCAATTAAGGGGTTTCTTGGGTCTTGGACAGCAAAAATGGATTTTTTTTCATATATAAATAAAGTTAAATCTTAATGTAAGTGCTTAACCTTAACACACATACGCTGAGGGTTTAAAATAGAATGGAATTTGTTTGGTCGTGTGACCGGTTGCCATGGAAACGGCAGCCATCTTGGATTGCATATTTTACCATATTGGTTGACGCAAAACGTTCTATCTCAAAAGTATGACAGCTATCATGCTGAAGCAAATTGCAAATGAATACTATGACCAAGACCTTGTGCATAGACCTCTAGTATGCTTATATTTTACTGTTAAGGGGGGTAAACTTATTTTTTTTGTCTGAACCAGAAAAAAATTATTGTTTTACATTTTGTGAAAAAACCCATCTTACCATTAACTGTGCCCCTTCATTGAGGTCTATTCACAAGAGCTCTACAACAACTTCTGAGCCAAATTTGAAGGCTATACCTCTTATACTTTTTGAGATAATGTGTTTTGCGTGCGAGAACTTTGCAAAAAACAAAATGTTCAAAAACGCACGTCAAAGTTCACATGGTTCTTAAAAAATCTCAATTAATGTTAAATAATTGATTAATTATTGCAAATTATTTTAATTTTTGAGATAGACTTTGAATTAAACATTAAAGTAGACATTTATCAAGGGTTTTGATAACTTTGTATTAAAAAATACAATCATTTGTGTCAGAAATTTGCCAAGGATGTGTTCAGAATGACTTGATAAAACAATAAAATACATAAGAATTAATAATAAAGAAAAACAAAAGAAATGTTATGCGTTTTCGCTCATGTCCTTTGACTAAAACAGTCATAACTACGGAACCGAATATCCGATTTGAGTCAAACTTGAAGCAAACAAAAGCTTATATTTCAAGCTAAAACATTAGATGATAAACACAATTTGCCAAATATTAACCCTGTATACTAAAAAACCTTAATATTGGGCGTAAATCATCCAATTTTATCATTATCATGTTTTGGATCCGATATTTTCACACACTTGGACTCCTCAAAACATGATAATGGTGTAAATAGGATTGCACAATGTTATGACGTCATCATTGTGCTTTCCAATTGGGCAATGGTAGGTGATGTAATGAGGGAAACACAAACAAACCTCTCTATTGAAGCTTGTATAGAAGATTCTAGGGACAAGTCACCGACGCTAGTCACCGATGGCAATTCGCGCATGTGTAGTACATTCGGGTGACTGACCTAAGTATACACACAACCGCGTTGCAGTACAGTAAATATGTGTGTACATTGTACGTGTCATGCAAACCATGCTTGACCGCGCCCACAAACACGGTTCCGCGCATATAATTATGACAGCAATCAATACTCCCATTGCATTTCCCAGTCAAACTTGGTTCCACTGCCGGAAAATAGCCATGCATATTTGCACTTTCACCTTATTAAAACTAAATGTCACCTTGCAATGATGACACTAGGGTTCAGGAATGATAAGTAATACAGGCACAGATAGTACATCTCACTAGCCACATTATATCGCGCATAATCTTTACGATTAATTTTAGGAGTACTTTTTCAACCATCAATATACGGGATTGACTCATGGCGCAACGTTACAACCATTAAAACCAATACCAACACTCAAAAAGACGGAATTCTTATTTAAATTCTGTTTTCAGCTTCCGATAGACGGACCATACGGATTTCCCATTATCATTGCGCAAATAATTTTGATCACATGAGGTCTCTAAAAAGTCTCTCGAAACGTCATTGAACACATATGACAGCATTCAAAATCACTCTCCCCACGCTGTATCACAAATATGACGTCCATATTCAGTAATGGAGAGTAATGAGCGCACTCTTCATTTGTAAAGTGTATTGGAAGAAGTGTGTACGTGGGAAAACTAGCTATGAAGTATAAAATAGCTGGATATACAACACACCAGTTACGCTCTAATAGCATCTGTAATGCTGGCATACAGCGCCACCTATTACGTTTCGCATTGCTAATTGGCCGGCTATTCTTAGACATGCACTGCGTTTTGGGGGGGGTGGGGGGGGGGGGGACTCCTATTTTTTGCATCAGAGCGCTGTTTGTGTTAAAGGCTCTGCGATTAGCTTGAACAGGAATGAAAAAAACGCTTTTGCGGTACTTGGATATCGCGAAATCAAACGAATCAGGTGGTGGATCTGATGTTAGAAATGGGTTCTGACATAAAAAGGACCAGAGCTCAATGTTTTTGTAAGCCTGGCGTATGGCATGATTGATTAGTAGCAATCGAGAATTGAGCTAGCTGAAAAGGTAAGAAAATTGCTTGTATGAATCGTTATTTTTGACGTTTGTTTAGTCTTTTTCCAAAATAAACCCTATATGATAAACTAGTCAGCTAAACTAGACAATTTAGTTAGGAATATTTTGGTGGTTACCACCGTTACGATAGGCCAAGTTATTTTGCGGCAAATCTCCAGGGTACCGCAATGTACAAAAATCCAAATTCAACGCTATCTGACAGAGTTTCCCACCCTCAGCATACGGCGGTCAGGAATGTAAGAAGTCTGTGTCACAGACTGCAAAAGCTATTATTTTCTAAATTAGTACTGCGCGAGAGGAGGATTAACGGTTACAGTCCGTCATAGCGAATGCATGAAAATGAAACTAAATCGCAAATATCCCGGAATACGAAGGGGTTCTATGGAGATTTTTGCATACGCGGGTACCGTTTACAGAGCGGCGAGGGGACGCCGACCAGGAACCTCGTCGATCAAGAAAGATTGGTAGTTGCGCTTTATTCCGTAATGTGTTTATTTAAGTATTCCAAAAAACCGATATTCTGGCAGCTTGAGTGTCGTGGCGTGCAGTTTAGGGCTCTCTTGGATCAAAAAATTAGGGCCTGGTTTCAAATTCCCACTTCTGACGTCAAAATTTTCATCTATTATTTTGGGACTTAGAGATGCAATGAAAACTTCAAAAGTTGGCTAAGTTGCGATTTACACGGTAGTATAGGGTTACCTGGTCAGCCCCTAGCCGCTTGTATCGGGTACTATGTTTGTTTTCAATATGTAATCGTAATTGGGTCTGAACCGATAGAACCTAGCGAGAAAAATTGAACGTTTTTGTCGGGTATTCAGTGCTCGCAAACACAGGAAAAGTGAACACGCAGCGCTTACGGGGCCGCATCCCTTTTCCCACAATGCCGTGTCGGTTATTATTCAGTCTTGAGAATTTTCAAAAACGCTAGTTTCAATTACGCTTTCAATTTTCGAAACAGGATATACGTACTTACCGGACTCCCGTACGCTCAGCCGATTAAACGATTGTGGTGATAACCCCCTAGGGCAGTGAAAAGATTTGCCAAGGTTTGCCAAGATTCAACAATGGGCGGCGCTGTGTGAAAAGACGATACGTAAATGGTGTGACAAGAGAGAGGTGTTTGCCAGTAGTTTTTGATCTGCAGAGTTGGTACATCTGAGTAGGATTACTACCAGGATCTATAGTTACATTTTGCTACCACAAGCTTGCTTGAAACTTGCTCGTTCAGGTAGGCCCTATTAGCGGTAACATTTATAATGTTATAGGCTCATATTCTGAAAGGGAGTCTAACTTTAGACCCAGGTTTAAACCAGGATTAGTCTTACATGATCGCACCTTTTTCCTTTAAACATGCTCTAAAAGCGTGCTGTAATGGGTGAGAAAAGTCCTCATGGATAGACTGTTCTGCCCATCCATGAGGAATCTTCTCACCTGTTACATTTAACTTTCACTGTATTTGAAAGGAAAATGGTCCACTCATGTAGGACCAAACAGGGTTTAAACCCAGGTCTAAAGTTAGTGTCCCTATCAGAATACCTGCCTTAGAGACTATGTATATGCAGATTATTGCTAGAGAAAAAACTCATTCATGCACAACTGATTCATTCCCCTGCAAAACAGAGCTCCAACAAGGTTCATTGATGTCACCCTTCTTTTTCAAATTCTTTATAAATGACTTAAGTCATTGTTGTTTCTTAAAGCAAGATCATCTGCGAATAAAAGATGACTACTATTACAATCTTTTACTTGGATTTTTCGAAAGTCATCCCTATTTAACCTTTCACTTAATTGCCCCCCCCCCCCGTTCCCCTTCTGGCGCCGCCACTGGCTTTTATAGGGGTTTAAGCAGCTAAAGGGTTTCTGAGTGGTGCTGAGTAGCATCTATATTAGCTAATCATACAAATTAACAGGCAGTTTCCGTAATTCTAACGGGAAACGTTGGCAATAGAGGTATCACGTGTTTTATCGTAAAAATAACAAATCATCTTCGTAAAACGTTTTACTAAATGCAAGCAAACAGTAACTCATTCTTTTCTTTTAAAATGTAAACAGTTTAACCAGTATTCGATGTTCACAAAAAGTTTGCCAATAGGACAGACGCACTTGAGTATACTTGGTGCTCTCTTTACTAACTTTATATGGCTGGTACTCTTTTTTTAAAACTTGGTGGTCTTTTTCCGTTGCCAACGTTTTTTCGTAGATATTCAGATAACTGAAACGGTGCATTTGTAGTTGTGTCGATACGTGTTTGGAATTCTAAAATGTTCCACAATTCCGGCAGTTCGAGGCGAAGTGGGTAGGCATAAATTATTGGTAAATAGAATCATGTATTGTATCAAATATTGGCTTTATATTTTATCTCTTGAAAATAAAAGATATCTCCACCAATGTTAAAACTTTCAATATATTGAGGCTGAAAAAGGTAAAACTGCTGGTCCTTTCAAATAAAAAAATATTCTCTTCTCATATGGGTTCGGTGAAATTTGGTTATCACAACATGTGCATAACGCTAAAGGATTTATTGAGATTTTTTACCAGCGATGTAGAGAAATTGATCGTCAACAGTGGCATATCCTGATCACTTCATATAGTTCAATAGATTTCAATCAACCTTTACTGGCAATTTAAACTTCGCGCTGAAGATTATCTTGACATTTTACAAACTCGTACCCAAAGAATACTTTTTACCAAATTAAGATATTGGACCTCGAAAATGAGCGTGGGAGGTGGTATAATATTCCCAGATCAAATCGTATTTGTAAACTTTGTAACACGGGTGACATGACATTGAAGATGTATTCCATTTTCGACTGATTTGCCCATTAAACAGTAATGAACGTACTTGTTTTCTGTATGAACATGTACCAAACTTACATTGTTTTATATCTTTGTTAAAATCAAGTAATGTTAACTCCGTCAAGTCTGTATCAAAATTTATTTTGCATGCTTATAAGAAAAGGACTCGCATATTGACTCCTAGTGACTGGTGGCAAATTATTATGTTAACATTGTTTTGTAAGGTCGGTGGCCTTGATATACCGTTAAATAAATTCAACGTTTTTCCATTTTTGGGTACAAAAGGTGGGCATTTGCAACAGATGGTGGTGGTTGTGGTTGTGGTGGTGATGGTGGTGGTGGTGATGATGGTGGTGGTGATGATGATGGTGGTGGTGGTGGTGGCGGCGGAGGCGGCGGTGGTGAAGCGTAGCGGTGCGTAGCGGGGGGGGGGGGGTGAAGGTTTGGTACGTAGTGGGAGCGGCCCTGCAGTTATGAGATGGGATTAATACCGTGCGCGGGAAGTGTGCGTTTGCTTGGACTTGGAGAGTGAATTCTCCCGTTCGCTGCGATTCATGGATTGACTGAACGGAGGAATTCTGCGTTTCGTGTAGGGGTGCACGCGTAGCGTTTGGTTCCGTGTATGGGTACTTCGAAAAATTATGCGACTTGTGTAAGGAGTGTCTTGTCATGACAACTCGACAGACAAATTCTTTTTTTATTATGTGGGTTCATATAACGCGTCCTTGGATGGTTGTATTTTTTCTTGTATTATATTTCTTAATCTAGACTAATCCCCAATAATATTGCGATCACCACTCAAAATAATATAGCTTGTATCTGGAACGATCGTTGTATATTATGCTCCAGGAGCATAATTGGTGGTCAAAACTTTATATAATTATGCTAACTTGTCCCAGAGAAAATTTCACAAAGCTTTGTTACTCAGTCAACTGTGACTCAGGGTATATGACCTGGGTGATATTGAAAAGAGAATATTCTGACCTTTCGCTAGACATATAATGCTTGATTGGGAAATCTGTAGTTTCCTATAGGGCGCTTGCACGGCAGGTCAATAGGTTATCTTGGCCAGACCTGCCTCCAGAACAACCCAAGCATGCAGAGAATACAAAGGAATCACCTGTATAGAAATAGCTGAAATGTTCAGGTGAACCAGGTGCATGCATTGTATTCTTGGCATCCTTGGATGATCTGGAGGGTAACTTGAACAAAAGTCCATTCAATATAATTTAAATTCCGTGCAAGGGCCCTATATATAAATTGCTATTGAACTTCGGTTTCCTTTATTTCGATACACCCTCTATGGGGATATTCTTTAGTCTTGAAAGGTACACGTTGAAGTGTCACATATAGATTAATTCAAAGTGTCCAGACCATTACTTTACCACCAATTTCTACGAAATCAGTGCACTCTGGCAGGACGGTTGGAACCGTTTGGGGTTTACTGGTTTCAAAGAATTAGTCCAATATATTTACGATATGACCCAAAACAAACTGCAAAAGAAACAATTTTGGTGTTAATATACTGTGAAAAACTACAAAAAATATCAATAGTTTACCAAAATGAACCTATTGGAACATGTAGAAATAGGAGGAACTTTGTACGAGCTTGCTCGACACGTCACCACTTTACCACTTCCCTCCCCCTCCGATTTTTCATGTTCCACCTTTATATTATGACGAATAATATGCTATTCTAGCTATAAAACTATTGCCAGTAGTGGTGGGTAAATATTCTATTTCACTAGCCTATACCCCATTGAAATGTTACCTTATTTTGATCGTTGTTTTTTCCGCCTTTGGATTCAGTAATGTATTGATGCTGTCCGTCTGTGCCATTAGTCATTACGTAAAAGCTTATATTTCCATAATCCTCACAGCCGCGGATAGCGATGCCTGTTAAAACATACTCTCCCTCAAAGGATAACTTGAATCCATGGGTTAACGTGAGAGGAAGGAGGCGACCAGCATCGCGCACTTGTCATTCTTGCCTTTTTAATTCCGTGCTGTTTTCTTCCAGGATGCGATGCTGTGATTTGATCATTGCTAATGAGTTTATTCTTTACGTCATATTCGGTGAAACAAGTTACTGAAAAAACAATACATTAAAGCCACATTTTCTAGTAGCGATGTTGCGGGAGCCGCAACATCGCTAGTAGCGATGTTGCGGCTCCCGTCGTACGGTACTCATACAATAGGCTTCTTTTCAAGTTAGCTGCTGCGCCTCAAAAGAAGCCTATTGTATGAGTACCGTACGACGGGAGCCGCAACATCGCTAGTTATCATCATGTAATAATTACCAGGGGTCCGTTCCCCAAACTCGAGCGTAACCTATATACTAATTCATGCGTATGTTCTACATAACAGACATTTTCATACCAGTTACACAGTGCTTTGGACAAATATTGGTCCACTCAGGCATGACATCGTATACACGTAGATTTACGACTGAGTTTCGAGGACAGACCCCTGGTGGTCAAACTCCATCAAATTCACGAAACCAGCAGCGAAATGCTAGTGTTTATTTAAATATTTTCCTATAATTTTCTTTGTGTTTATTTGTATGTTTGTTTGTTTGTGTTTTGGACACCATGCGGCTTCATATATATGCCCGACTTCAAATGTGTTTGATCTAGTTCCAGAATTGTATGGTAAACTATACGTTTTCTGGACTCCGTGTTTCCATGGATTTTTTTTTTAAATTTTAATCCTTTGACCCCACCTATCTATTTTTAGATGGGAATGTCAAAAGATTGGACAAAGTTCTATTTTCCTTATACATGAAAAAGTGTGCAAAACTCCTTGCATACATACCTGAAACAAAAAAAGCAAGACAGAAACAAAACCTCAAACGAACAACAACAAAAACAAACAAACATAAACAAAACGACAACCATCTTGGCCCATTAAAAACCAATTCTGAGCGATTTTTCTAGGCTCCCCCGTTTCATCGACATCAAGATTAAGCTCGTAAACAATTTTGGAAAGTGCAACCCGAAAAAATGGACAACAATCGAACAAAATGATGACATAAATATGCCTTACCTATTGAATAATCAGCCAATGTTTTAAGACAAACGAAGGAGAAAACCAACAGAAACAGCACAGTAAACGAAGTCGCCATTTTCTTCCTGAACACACAACGGTGTTCATTTCCTCTCCTTTGTTCTTATGAAAGTGAAAAAGTTCTGCTGACTCTTTTTTGATTTTATTAAAATTTTTGTTAAGAGGAAGATAAATGTGACAGATAAACGTTAAATTCACCGACAGGTTATAATCGAATCAATCTAACATCTACCAACATTCAATGACTGCAATCAATCATAGTGGGTGACAAAATATCATTTACCGTTTAAATGCTATTTTTAGAAGGAATCAAAGTGGGAAAGACGTTGTGTGAGGAAACGTGAGATATTGTAATCGGTAAATATAGTAAAGCCTCATACTTTTATTTGACTAAAATCCAACACTCGGTCTTAAAGATATGGAGATGACACAACAGAAAGCATTTTCTCTTACTACTTTTGTAGGTGACACAACAGAAAGAATTTTCCTTTACTTTTACATGTAATATTTTTTTCGTCAGTGATATTTATTTTTATTTATTTAAAGCCAGGGGTTTTCACCCTACTCTTATCGAAACTGACGGCGATTTCATATACAGGCGTGATTCTCCATGTATATGGGACCGACGGCTTAACACCCCCTCCGAAGGACGGGTAGTCCATAGTTCGTTTGGCGCAACTCCAAATAACCACGCAGGGCGGAGCGGAATTGCAGTTTAATCAATACTTCTTACAAATCAAATCCAGAATTTAGTACCCGATTAAATCCCAGCAAGTGGCCCCGCCGGGGATCGAACCGGGGACCTTCTGCACCAAACTGAGAAATACCTTAACAAGTGTGCCACGCTCTCCCTCTGACAATTAAAAATATTTGAATAATATGAAATCTCTCAACACATTTTATTTTGAAAATGGAATTCTGGATATAGAAGATGGCATTTTGCGCAATTTATATTGATCAGTACAGTATGTTCCTTTCCTTGCAGCTTGCAACAATACATAAACACAACACATTGCGTCATTTTCATTTATATTGTTCTTTATTAATTGATTGATACAACCCTAGGCCCTGGGGATCAAGTATGAAATGTCTATGTCTATTCACCATAAAAACTGATTGCATATTGTGTTTACATGCTAATGAAAATGTCTGATATTAGCTTTAAAATATATTTTCCCCCGCCATTTAATAGATCTCATTCGAAGTAATAATATAATAATAATAATAAATAGGCAGAGATTTTATAGCGCCCTTATGCTATTGGCCTCTAAGCGGCTGCACACATGGTCGCTGATCACTGTGGCCCAACCATACCATAAACAATTTAGCATCATTTAAGGGATGCAGCAGATCGGGATCAGCGTTTCCCTTATCATCAAACAACATCGAGATACCATCGCAGCCGGGATCAGCTTCTCCCAAATAGTCCGGTGCTCTACCCATATGACTTTGCGCAAGCGTCACACCAATTGTTTTGATGGTTTCTAGGCAACATTGACCTGCTGATTCAAATCTGGATGATGCCACTTTGGCATCATTGAGCATTGTGAGAGAGGGAAGGGTGTAATTTAAAACAGGGGTAAAATTTGTAAATGTTCATGTGGATTTGAAGTATGTATAGAAGTGTTTATCTTGTCCTAAGGTTAAAAAAGGTATTTTGCTATACCTGCACCTTTG
This sequence comes from Ophioderma brevispina, assembly GCA_023653785.1. NCBI lineage: Eukaryota > Metazoa > Echinodermata > Ophiuroidea > Amphilepidida > Ophiodermatidae > Ophioderma > Ophioderma brevispina. Next base: position 7,588 of record JAMKCH010003610.1, on the reverse strand, counting down.
GGTTTACACTACAGACCAAAATTTTGTGCAAGGTCATCATGGGATAAATTTTACACCGATCCGATTGTTTCAAATTGGTTTCAAATTGTTCGTATGGGATGTAAAAACAGAAAATAAACCTTTACCTCATGTTTAATCATTGCTAAGGTATCTAACCGAGACTAAATGATTAACCCCCTAGACCCTGTGGACCTTCTCCATTATTTCCCCTTATTTATACCACAAATGTCCAACATAGTGTGTAACCTATATTTGACATTAATATCAAGACACCTTAAGAATTTGAGTCCCATTTTAAAAGAAATCTGTGCATTCATAAATTGTTTCCCCGCAGGATGGACCTTGAACATTTTAGACTTGATGTGTTAAAAGTAAATGTCCTAATATAGCAAACTATACCTTTTTTTTAATCCCTAGGACCAGATGAACATGACGTATACGACCTTTTACCCTTATGAAGCATTTACAATGTTTACCCCTGTTCATTTACCCCCTACCCTAATCTCAAAATGGCTCAAGGATGCCAAAGTGGCATTATCCTATTTAGATTCAGTTAGGTCAATCTTTGCCTAAACCATGCAAAATATTTTTGTGGACTTTGCGAAGGTACACATGCAAGGTCTTTGGGCCGAGCACCAGACTATAATGGGTAAATCGAGACAACTCAGCGGTATTTCTTGTCCAGGGAAATTACAAGATAGCCTGAAATCTCAACAGGGCTCGAACGCACGCCTATACGCGATGGATGAGCCTACACTGGAGTCGAGCGCTTACCTGATTGAGCTATCTTATCCGAATTGTGAGTTATTCAATTTCGCGCGAATTTGAAGATTTTGAACGCCACTAAAAGTATATTTCAAATTGCACATAAATCAATCTAATTTCTCAAATCGTTCATGCGATTAAATGAATAAAGCATTCAATCGCATGATAAGGTCGTCCAATTTCCAGAAATTTTCAAGCAATTTCCATGAAACGGTACGGAATTAGGAGATAAGGTATTCAAAAGTAAGCGTGTTACAATCAGGTGGTTGCTTGTGCAAAGGAATTCGTTTTCGTTGATGCAAATGTATATACAACAGCTGCAATCTTTTAGGAACGGCACTTCGTTATTGGCTGGCATGTGAATGAGATGATCAATAAGCAAATATATATTAATTCTTGGAAGGGACTTAAATAATGTAATGAAGTGCATAGAGACAAAGGGATTAGCAGCGATAAATGCTAGAGAATCGAAAAATGTGGAAATGCATTTTTTAAACTTGTAAATCAGGGATAAGTGTGCACAATTCCATGTAACTGCTTTAATGTAGAAATAAACCACCAAATAGTGAAAAAAAATGAAGTATTTGAGGAAATTTGTCATACCGTCTCCCGCAAATAGACATACAGCGACGGCGTTTCAAAATCTGCACTAAACAGCTGATTGTGGTTTACGCCAGTACAGAATAACCAAAGATCAATAATGTGTGTGTTTGAAGTCAAACTGTATTGATCTTGGTGCACAATATCACGATGAAATCTGTGATATTCACCGGGAAAGGCTTTTTTTGATCTCAAGTCGGAATTTTGATATTTTATCAATTTTGATAAAAATATGAATTTTGATGATTTTTTCGATGATTCGGATTAGTAAATCGCTGCTAATCCCTTTTAAAAAGCGTCAGTTATATGTACGCATAATTACAATGTAGTACATAACACCTTAACCATCTTAAAAGTGTGGCCAGGAATTTAACATTTTTCTTTCAATACTTTGCTGAATTCTAAACATCAATGGTTAATTTCTTAACACTTAAGTGTATATATTTGCACACTTCCGTTAGTGTATGGGGGGAGGGGGTCCACATGGACAAAAAATTCCACCGGTAAAGTGGTTTTCAGAGGGGTCCCATGGACCCTGACAACAACTTTGACGGTGGATTTTTTTTATCAAAACTCTGGTCATTGATGGGGTACAACAACATGACCACATAACAACGCGCACCCAATTCCCCGCCCAATCCCGAAGGACTTTTTCTATAAAATAAAATTTGGCTCATAATAGGAGAACATAAATATATCTACATTGCTGAAATAAAAAATTTAAAAAGTTAGTGTGTGTTAATTAATGTGGTCACTCGACCAAATTAGGAGACGTTTTTCGCCCGCCCATAGCATCAAAAGGAAGCATTTAACAGGCCTTAAATTTCATTGGGTAATGTACTTTCATCTGAGATAAAAATCTCAAGTTTGATGGAGTAAAGTGGGGGACGATGTTGTAAGCTGTTGTAGATCGGGTCACCCACCATTAAGCTAATTTGCATTCAATACCTTGCGAACTAAATCATCATTACAAAGTACAAAGTGAATATTTTGAAGTCGCAAAAATATTGATAATAATGAAATAATTTGAACTTCTTTAAAACATGTTTTCGATATCCACATACCGGTATATATCTTTGTCAGCATTTTTTACACATTTTCTATGTGTCCTGAAGATATGAAATTTCATACAATTTTTTGAACATGTTTCACTAATAAAGATATAATAAGGAATGTCATTATACTGATTTTGTCATTGTAGGTCTATAACGTAAATGTATACAAATTTGAAATGAAATTAGAATAACAATCCACGAAAATAAAATCAACCCACTATTGTTTCTCACCGGTCTTGTCTACGTATAGCGAAAATAGTTGATATTTCTAAATAAATGCGTAATAATAGGAAGATGGATGCGCCTGTTGGCTGCTCACATCAGCTCTGCTGCTTTGGCATTCTATGACTTTCATAGCCACCACTTCTCAACAAATCTTAATATGGTGTGTTTTGTTTCAACTGGAGATTCTGCTGGACTGGTTTTCTGGTAACTGTAAGACTTGATTTTTGAGAATTTTGATGATTCTTTTTTCAAGCTTTATCATCATATGCTAACTGACACTCTAGCTTGTTCTCCACACTGTGTGTTCTGCTCGACCAACCATATAGTGAATTGGGCAAAAGAAGTGTGACACAATGAGACTAAATGCTGTGGAAGTTATGATGGGTCTTCTCCTCTTCTAGCCTATGCATGACGCACCCACATATCTGCATACTGTACCATATACACATTCTATACGTCTTGTCCCCACAAATCATTTTCTTGGGTGTTTCCATAAGTGACACCCTTCTTTCTGACACCCTTATAATTCGGAACCTTTAAACCACACGGTTTAGTGGTTTTCCGTTAAGGTTTCCGAATTCGTACGGATGTCAGGAAGATAGGGTGTTTTCCATAAGGTGACACCCTTCTTTCTGACACCCTTATGAATTCGGAAACTTTTTTTAAACCACACGGTTTATGTGGTTTTCCGTTAAGGTTTCCGAATTCATAAGGGTGTCAGGAAGAAGGTGTCACCTTATGGAAACACCCCATTTTCTTGGAACTAAGGGAGGGGTCATTATTTACGCCAGGGGGGAATGGAGGATTTGAGGGGGGAACCCGACAATTTTTTGTAAGAGAGAGGGGGGAACGTGAAATTTTTCATCAACGCGAGAGGGGGGAACATGAACTTTTAAATGGGAAAATCAGCATGATCAAGGGAGAACGTGAAATTTTTGAACGGAAGCGAGGGGGGAACGCGAAAATTTTTGCCGAAAAAAAGTTGAAATCCTCCATCCCCCCCCCCGGCATAAATAATGACCGCTCCCTAAGATTCCATACTACAACAACTCTAGCGCTACATTCCAAATAAGACTATTGGTTGCTGGTGATATACCCCAACCCAGGGCCAAATAATCAAGAATATAACTATGATAGACATCGCGTCTTCCAGACAAAATGCTCTCCCTGGCAAAATAAAATATACTAGAGATGAACTTTTAAATATCAGGCCCTCTGTTTTGCCAGAGTCACCCCAACTATGGTCCACCTATGGAATTAATGCTAGAAACCAACAAGAAGAGGTGTATAGCAGCTGGTGTAAAGCGGTACCAACGAAATGAAAATACTAGACCACTACCGGTTTTGATTAGCACACAGGCACGAATGATTAAGAAGACCAAAAGTTCACTCCCCCGTGTACTTGTTACCCCCAAATCCAGAGTCGGCCCGTCATGCAATCTTGTTCTTTGGAACCCAAGATCAATCAGGAATAAGACCACAACTCTGGTTGACTATGTCATTGAACATAACGTTGATTTGGTATTCCTCGTAGAAACGTGGCTTGCTCCAATTGGGTAGCTAAGAAGCTCTAAGACCTAACGGTTATACCTTCATCAGTATACCCCGAGGTTCCAGTAATCATGGTGACATCGGAATCTTGTTTAAATCACAACTTGGTTTTCGACTACACCCACTGCATGAAGATACTTACATGTGAACTTTGAACATGCCAGCTTTTTGGATCCGAACAATGGTGTACATTATATTATCATTTATAGACCCCACCCAACACAAGTCAATGTTTTTTCCCTTACAGGGTTTATGGATGAGTTTGATGAATTTTTGCATGATATTTCTCTGCTGCCGGGTAAGCTTATCATGTTGGGGGGATTTTAATTTCCACATGAACGAGGTACAGAAATCTGACGTTCTTAGATTTACGACACTTCTAACATCCTTTGGTCTAAACAAGTAATTGAAAAAAAACTGTGCCGAGGTCGCTACAGAAGCTGAAAGTTAAAAAAATGTAAACATATAGATCGTGAAAAAATGCGATAGAATATATGAATTGTGAATCACAAAATTTGTTCCCTTAGAATTAAAAAAAAGCGATTTGCATTGGTGTGCAGAGTCATCCCAAAACAATAAGGATGACTATTTTCGATATCATTTAGTTGTTTCAACCATGACAGCAGGGTTCGGTTTTGTTTTGCAGGCAAATTAGAAAAAAAATGGGGATCAAAATGCCAAAACCTAGAAGAAACTCAGATACATTAACTCTGTGAGTAGTAAAGTACAGCTTGCAATAAATTATTCAACATTTTCACATGAAACAACAAAATATGTTTACTCTGATTGATGAATGCAAAAAAAAAAATATCGTATTTTATTACTACATTAAACTATACTAACTCCATGATCGGAAGCATTTTGAAAGTTTGACCTTTGACCCTTGAATGACCTCCATTGACTTGTATGGAATTTATACATGCACCAGTACAAGTAGCACCAATCTACCAATCAGAAGACCTATGTCCGTATTTGTCTTTTTCATTTTCTCATTTTGAGCTGAAATTTAACTGAAATGATCCTTATGACATCCTAATCATGTTGAAAATATTTTTGAGAGCAAAGGTCATTAAGAGGTCAAAGGTCAAATTTTCAAAATGCTACTAACGGGCAGAAATTTGAAATGATCCTTATGACAATCCAAATATGTTTAAATATTTTCAAGATCGAAGGTCGTTTAGGGTCAAAGGTCACTACCTCGACTCTGCTCAGATCTGTCTCCAGATCTAGATATGGTTGGGTTTCGAAGCTAGGCTAGGTTTCGAAGCTGGGGCTAGGTTTCGAAGCTGGGGTTAGTTTTAGGCTTGGGTTTGAAGCTATCCGGCTGGTTTCGTGGTCTTTGACCACAGCTATATCTAGTTTGATGTTGGTATGCGCTATTGCTCAGACCACTGCATGATAGCAGCAGTTTTGCATCAGAGAAAAACCGCCACCTCAAAAGGTTTCATGCAATGTTAGAAATCTTGCAAAAATTGATTTTGCTGCTTTTAAAAGTGATCTTAAAATGAACTGGCAGCCATAAATACAGGACCTGGCAAATTGAGTGGTGATGCTCTTGTAAAGTTGTTTAACTATGCTTCAACCGATGTACTTGAAAAACATGCTCCCTCAAAATATCGTTCGCGCGTTGTGCGTCCCAAGCATGCTTGGTATAAGAAGAACTAAGATCTGAGACGCGGGGAAACAGTCACTGGAAAGAAAGTGGGGTAAAACAAGGCTTGAGGTGGATCATGATGTATATTGGAAACATCATAATTGTTCAATAAACTGCTTTAAGACTCAAAATAAGTTTTATAAGGACCAATTACTCACATGCAGTGGTTAAAGATACCTTCCGTACTATCAATGATCTGTTCAACCAAAGTTAAAAAAAAAAATTACCAACTTTTTATAATTCTGATGTGCTATGTGATAATTTGGAACTTTCTTGTTGATAAAATCCAATCAATCAGAGTTTGTACGGGTGTCCAAAAAAAAGGAAACCCTCAAAGTGCCCTTAAGTTGCACGAGGATAAAAAAGTAAAACCTACAAATTAACACATATCTGAAAAGTGGCATTCATTAGGTTTCCGACACCGGAAAAGATCTTTCCCAAGACGATGCATATTGACTCAGTTATGGCCGATTGAAAATTGTCAACTTTTCATTATCCACGGTGACTTTTCGGTAGTCTTTAACAATACACATTATCCAAGCTCATTCGTTTGTCATGATTCTTTTGTTTTTGCGACAAATTTTAGTTCAATTATTAGAAATTCCAGGATCTTGCCTCATTCTTTTACTGAGCTGCGCTGCTGAGTGCTCTTCCCCCTACTTGGGAAGTTGGCCGTCTGTTGTAACACGGATGCAGGCTTGCGTTCTTCTTTTCCATTCCATATCGACTTCTAATCATTCTGTCCGTCGGGTGCTTGCAAAGGCAGCGGTTATTTTATTATTCCCCAGATTTGACTCCGCTAGCCTTCGCCCTAGAGGAAACATTAAGCAGGAATCACCAGCAAACTTGCCAGAAATTCGCTTCGAATAGAATAACCACTGCCTTTGAAAGCTCCGACGGACATGAATGATTAGAAGTCAATTATTGAAAAGGAAAAGAGAGGCGCAAGCCTGCATTCCATCATTTCATGGCTCTTAGGGCAGCAAGTGAGTGGAGGGGGGGGGGGCTGACAGCGCCAGAGTAAGAAGACGAGGCAGATCTTAGACTTTCTAATAAGTGAAACTAATCCTTTTCAATATCAAGAACTGGTCTTGTCGCAAAACAAAAGAATCATGGAACGAAAGAATGATGCTTGGGAGAAGGCCGGTAATTGTTCTAAAGAACAGCTTAGACAGTAAACCATGGACAACAGTAACAATCCGTGGATAAAAGAAAAAGTGGACAAATTTCAATCGGCCATAACTCGGTCAATATGTGTCCTTTTGGAAAGATCTTGTCGGTGTCGGGAACCTAATTGAAATATACTTTCAGAGTGTATTAAATTTGTTTATGGTTTTACTCTTTTATCTTCGTGAAATAGAGGGCGCTCGAGGTTTCCTTTTTTTTGAGGAGACACGGTTTGATATCTAGTAAGATGGAATCGGATAACAGGCTTTTTTGTGATAAAGTCTTGATAGTAGGTAGTGATTCGGAAGGACTAATCAGTTTCAGAAAATTGCGCCAGAATGAAGTGGAGTGTATCATCATGGAAAGTATAGGTTTTCCCGGTCAATTCAGTACTTATTATTCAAAAAGGTTATGATCTTTCAATTTCGTATGATGATGGTGATTTGATTGCTAACCATATCACAGGTTATATAAATTTCGTACAAAATACAAACAGTTTCAGTTTCAGACATTCAATTTCATATTTGGTATATTTAAACTCGTTTAAGCAGCGGAACGGGAGGAAATCGTT
>JAMKCH010003609.1:0-39700 GCA_023653785.1 Ophioderma brevispina | reverse complement strand
CAGGGGTGAGTATGAATTTGTCGCCCGCCTCATATATAATAAGGCTACCCTAAGTAAGTAACCTGGGCCCAGGCTACTGTCCTTATTTCACATTTACTAATTACTTACAGTGAGATTAATAATACTTGGAAGTTGGACAGGACAGGAGATACTCACCCCCTTGTAAGCGCAACAAGCTCCGGGGAGGTTCGGCGCATTCTTTCGACCAATTGCTGCGTCGTGAAACAGGGGCGATGGCCCTGGCTCACACAGTCACGTCGCGTGTGTTCGATTCTGTACCAACAAATTATTCCTTCCGACTGTAGTCTTAGTTCATTGAGTATTTACCATCCCAGAGTTTCAAAATGTGAGGATGTCTAATTAAGTTTATGATTATACAGAGTAGTATGAGACTAGCGCATCGTACACTGGAGGGGGATATTAGAGCTTAACGATCCACTTAACTAGTACACGAATCATTACTGATACTTGCCCGCATTTCTTAACATTTTAATTAAGTGGAGAACGAAACACCATCGCAACAGAACATAGGAACAATATTTAACATGAAATACACAAATGCCTAAGCAGTGTGTCTGCGCCTAGAAAAACTCCTGTGACATCCACGCCTGGGCATGGAATTGAACCCCGGACCTTTCGCACACAAGGCGAAATGCTCTAACCACTAAGCTACTCAGGCCCCGCCCTGATTAATAGTTTTTTGTCATTTTCTTCAAATCATCATATCCTATTTCAGTACCGTCATATTTTTAAAATCACCATTCATTTACACATGTTTGATATAGCATTGTATTTTGCCATCCAAAATAAACTATTTCACACAGGGCTGCAATAAGTGTGTTTCAGATCCAGAGCTATAAATATGGTGGTTTTTACATTTTATTTCCCTGGTCTATACAAATGTACACAGTTTTGTTTCCAAACCAGGCGGCATTTGGCCGTTATGGCGAGTCCCGGTGGTAAAATTGTGTGGCCCCGGTTGTCCCTGCGTATTTCAAGCTTGATTTCACATGTATCATTTTGACGTATTTCCATCGTGAATTCGTAAGTTAACAAGCTTTTTCACATAGTGGATGTTATGTTACGTACATGAAATATAACGGTGTAATATGCCGTTGTAGTATTGCAATAAACGTTATTTGTGATTTCACTACGGACTTAACTTTGAGCCTATTAAGATAATAAGGTTTGTAGTTTTAAGTTGCATATGGTTTATCTTGGACTTTAAAATGTTTTCTTCAAAATAGTAAATATCCAAGAGCATTATATCATATAGGCTAAAACCTGCAATAGCTCATACAGGATGAATTTTTCGGATAGGTCTAGGAATTGAGTAAAGAATAACATACTAAAAGTGCCCAAAAATCCCCCTGGAGCACACTCTCTTCAAAATTCAATGGCGGTCAATGGCCGCCATTTTCAAATTTTATCGTATCTTTTCAACCAGACAATTGGAAAATACAAATAAAGGGTCCAAACAGGTTTTGGAGGCACCCGGAATGCAAGTGAGTCATTATTTTGAGATTTAATCTTCAAGTACCCCCAAATCACGATGGCGGTCAAAAGGGCCCGCCATTTTCCAATTTTATCGTATCTTTGCACCAGACAAGTTGGAATACAAATGAAGTGTCAACATAGTTTTAAGCACAAGGAATGCAATGAATGCATTATTTTGAGATTCCAAACTTACACGTACCAAAATCAGATGGCGTCCAAAATGGCCGCCAATTCTAATTGTATCATAACTTCATATCAATTAGTAATACAAATGTTGGTCTAAACGTATGTTTTAAGGCATTAAGATCAAATAAAAGCATTTTCTAGCGTGCCCAAAACGAATAGCAACCCAAAAGACCACCATTTGTTACCTTTTTTTCCTACTTTTTTACAACCAATCATATAGAAAATACAATAAAGAGTCCTAAAACATAAGATTTAAACTGTACAGGGATCATAAACATATTTTAAAAAGGCCAAAACTCCTAACGTTCGTGCCTATTTATTTGGTGGCAGCCTGACCAGAATCCCTCAGCGTCCCCCCCAACCAGCTTGTCCCAGCTGCAACTTTTGGCAACCATTGGCACATTGGCACGTGACCATATACGTATTATGAAATGAATAATATATGCAAAGTATCATGAATTTGCACAAACAGTTAAACTATGCTTCATTTTACCGTTAGAGATTTGGAATATGAACACATGCCCGTATTTTAAAACCGTAATTAGTATACACCTTATAGGTTGCATAGACAAAGATCAAATTAGAGACTTTTTAAGTGGCCCTTAGGCTGTTTAACAGTACCAGAATGCCACTCACATAGCTAGGGGTGTGTCAACAGTTAACCCTAAGCCATATCTTTCTCAACTCCTTAAAGGTGCGTTTTTCGATCGTCTTTGGGGACCCCCCCTGATTTACCCTGATGTAGTATAATTTTGATATCAGATGAAAGACCGTATGTTTCTCATTGTCGTCATGAATTTCAGCTTTCAAAACCATTTCTTTCTTAGGTTTCGATAAAAACGACCGTTTTAATGGTTAACCATCATATTAGCGCAGTAGTGATATGCGTTGCACTATGCTTTATCGTGTCTAACATCAAAACCGTCACGCGTGTTTCCCAACGTACTTGATGGTCAGGTGTACAAGTGGTCCAGGCTCTCATTTTAAAGTAGAGAACACAATAGACAAAAATCTGAACACGTACTTTAACTCATCATCTCCGTAAGCCGGCAAAAGCAGATACAGACACGTAATTGTATCAACAACCAGCATAGCAGAGTCGAACTAGCTGTCAGTTATTGTCATCGATCCGGCAACTAACTTGTCAGTTGGTGTATCGGCACTACTATAATCTACTACAGAATGTACATATTGTCCCCCAATCCTTTAACATTCTTCAACATTCATGAAATTCAGCTTGCCCTCGGAGAAACTATAGAAACCATTAGTTTCTAAGCATACTGTGGGACGGCTTGGGATACTTATCTTCAGTCTTCATAGATCTAACTGCTGTCTTGATACAGTCTGGCATCGAAGAATCTACCTCAAGCTACTCAACGCCTTCTGAATGTCGCTTGGTCAAGTCAATGCTTGCTCATCCAAGACAGATCTTGCGTCCTGGAACATCAAATGGGTAATGCAGTAGAAAGCTCAAACGTCGGAATGGGTGTCCCCCACAAGGTTCTGTCCCTGGCATCCAGTTTTTTTCAACATTTACTTCTCGAAATGCAAAAGAGAGATTGTTCACCGTCTTCCCCTCCTATGCAGATGATACGGCACTTGTAATGGCTGCTGATTCTTCTGAAACCTTAGAAATGGTGTAGCAGAAAGACCTATCACTGTAAGCCAATTCATCCCGGATTACCTTGAAACTCACCCAATCCAAGTCTCAGCCCTGTTTTTCACCTTGCAAATCAATGCGCAAAGGAAAACTTAACATCACTCGAGATGGAGATCACTGTCCCGACCCAAGTACCTTGCTGTCATAATGAAAACGAGCCTTACTTTCCATTCACACAGTCCCAAGGCAGTCGCTGCCAGGACGCAGTCTCGTGCCAATCTCCTCAGATGGCCCCAGGAACTGGGTGGAGTGCATCTTTTGACACTTACATACATCAACTGTTGTTTTGCATACTCACTGCTGGCATACACTGCACCAATATAGAGTCACGTGTCACACTCACACAATATTGATGTCGTTTTGAATGATACAATGCGACTTGTTAGTGCCTTTTGGCGACGCCTGTAGAATCTTACATTCTGTCGGCGTAGCTCCTCTAAACTTTAGGAGAACGTTCAGATGACCAAGCTCACCAGAAGTGTGAAGAACCTGGTAGCCTAATCCCCCCACCTCACTTTTGCTACCCAATCCATTACACTGCATTCATCATCAATCATCATTTTGACCTCAGTCGACCATCATTATCATGAGATGAAGTTACAGCTGGTTGGATCATAGCTTGGCCCCGGGATTTCCAGTCATTTTTGCTCTTCCATGAGGCTGCCAAGCTTCATACACACATTCAACCCCAGTGGTCCCTCTAGAAGGGTGTGCGAGATATGTTTTTTCCTTGAGCCAGTAATACCCTGTTTTGGATCCCAAAGATTAACTTGCTATATAGCTACTGCAGTCGCAGTATCCCTATCGATCATCCTGGATCACTGACATATGGTCTGAGCAATGTCATCTCTACCTTGAACCGACAGCAGTTTGTGGACAGCCCATCTAGCAGCCCAAGGATGCGACGTTGATAGTTAAGCATGGGTCAAGCTCAACAGACTCAGAACTGCGATTGTGGAGAGCCAACAACCATTAAGCACATGATAGATGATTGTGAGGTCTACAAGTCATCCAGTAGAAGAAGCCGTATCAACCTGGTCAATTAAACTATCAGCTGGTTTAAAGACGGACTCACTGAGATTTTGGACTTACACGAAAGAACGAGCTAATTATATATACAACATATTTAAAACAACTCACATGCATAATGGTTAAATGTAAGATGGGAGTGATATAGGATTCCTAACGACTTTACTGGATGCTTTATGAACAATAGATCCATGTATACATTCCTAAACTAGGGTGGCAGCATTCCTAATCACTTGATGAATCCGACACAAAGCATACAAACGGGGCAATCAGTCACAGGTTCCACATTTATCTCACGGTTTAAGAATAGATGGGTAGCACTCTGCCTAAAACTAAAAGGGTAGGCGACATGTACAAATTAGACCAGACTTTGCTCAAACCTGATGAGTGTAGCATAGCAGTTGCAAGAAACATCTTGATTCTTATGGACCTACAACCGATACACCTCAATGTACATAAATGCCTGTGGTCAACCGCAACATCACCGCACTGACATTATTAGATGTCCAATGATTATGAGATTGTGCCAACATAAATGGCATTTAGTGTTGCAGATGCTGCACCGGATTGATATGAAACTATTGTAACCGGAGACGTCTTCTATTTTTGCATCCATTTGATACCATAATAGATGAACTATTTTTTAAGCCATCTTGTTTGTGGCTACTTATGAGTTTTGGACACCTAAATAATGTTTCTATTATAGTTCTCTGGTGCTTAACAACAGAGTTTAGACACTTTAATTTGTACTTCTAACTTGTCGACTTATCAGTTATGATACAATTAGAAATGGGCAGCCATTTTGGACGCCATCTTAGTTTAGGATATTTTGTGGAGTTTTTAAGTCTAAAAATAATGACTATTTAGATTCTCTGTGCCTTAAAACATATATCATAGACACTTTTGTTTGTATTCCAACTTGTTCTGGTTGGAAGTTATGATAAAATAGAAAATGACACCCATTTTTTGGATCGCCATCTTGGATTTGGAGAGAGCTCCAGGGGGATTTTTTGGGACTTTGAGTATGTTATTCTACTCATATTCCTGGACCTATTCTGAAAAATTCAGCTTGTATCAGCTATTTCCAGGTTATAAACTAATGCGCTTGTCCTAAAAGTCCAGATGCTTATTTTATGCTTAGTTTAACCGGTATAGAAAATGAAATGATGCGTCCTTTGTTGAATTGCTACTTCTCGAAAACATGTTTTTGTAAAATACGACAGTATGTGATGTGGGCGACCAATTTTATCTGAAGTTGACAACTTGTAATTTGTATTGTCTTGTAGTCCAGTAATTTTATGATTTGTACCCAACACAAATTGCAAAGTCTACCAAAATCAAACCTAGTGGAACATGTAAAAAGGGGGCAACGTGTTGTACAGGGGTAAAAAATTAGAATTGTTTCGATTGATTTCATGATGTACATAATTATGGGATACTTCTAAGGTTTTAAAAAAGGTTAGTATACACATATTGAAATGCTCTGAGGGGAATGGTGCAAAATAACTACCGAGGTGACTGGGGAGACCGTGAGCCTACTATTAGTGGCCCACGGTCTCCAGTCACTGAGGGGAGGTATTTTGCACCATTTCACAAATATAGAGCAGTCAATATTTTTGATATAACTATACAATATAAACTTGCAAGTCTCGTCGAGATCAGCTGGCCACTGCAACTCTCCCGTGATGGGTTAACTAGTAAGCTTTTATGGGAACTTTTTTTCCCTCCTGTGAAATTTGGGGGCAACTAGTCTCAAATATTTTATTCACATGATATAGTGTCCACCAATCAAATGACAGAAATATTTTTGTGTTATATAATTGCCCTATCTACGCGTTATAGTTTTAAGTACAATAGGCACCCACCTAAAAGAACAGGTCATCCTGGGGTAAATTCATAGAATGGTCCCATTTTTGATGGACTGGTGTAAACTTTAAATTTTTTTGTCCCACTAGATAATTGTAAATAGATTCTTTGTTGAACTTTCTATATAAAAATTACAGAGCTATGACTAGTGACTCCCATAGACCCTGTAGACCCCGGTCACAAACGTGTGATCATCATGCTGGCCGCGCTGATCCTAATTGACGTCAAAGTGAGCATTCTACATAATAGCCTAAAGGTCATGACACGCTGAGTAGACATTCTTCTTACATTTTAGTACCGTACCTCAGCAGTATCCTGATCATATCTCAACACAGATTTTAAAAGTGAAAATGGGAAGTGTTAAATGTCAAGGATAATACACTGTATATACAATAATTATCCCTTGCCCAAACGGCGGTCCTCTCATGTTTTGGGAACGCGTCGCAAGATGCTGGAGTTGTGTTTTTTCGTTTACCCAGAATGACGTACGTGACATAGAAGTAGCCTTTTCGTAAAGAGAACCCCCCTACCGACAAACATACTCTAACCCCTTTTTGCTGTTTCTGCGTAGGTTTTGCAGGTACTATCATGTTTCTTGTTCAAAGGATTTTACCTGCATAACTATGGGTTGCTGAGCAGATTTTTGATCCCAACTCTTTTAGAGATCAAATCAGGGGAAATCGATATTTCATGATCATGCCAAAAATGCCAAAAAAGTACGGTCCTAAAACGTTTTGGGCGAAATGAGTGTAAACAGGATTTTTGCAGGATCACATGAGCCTATTGAGGTTGAATTTCATTCAAACTGATGTTCATTGTGGGATTGACTGAAATACACCCTCTGGGCCTAGAGCTATACTTTTCCAGCTCTATGCATGGTTGAGTACTAAATATAAAGAATGACATGTAAAAGTATCAGCCCGTATGATACACAAAATAATGCATGAACTAACAATTACTCAAATTGGGCGGACAAACATTAGTCAATGTCGGGTAGCTAGTTTCTGTTGAGCATTTAACCTTTTTGTCAGGCGGTGGCGGCCAAGCTTCATTTCATAGCGCTAAACTGCCGACGTCGGACGGGTCATTGGACGAGCCTGACAGTGACTGGAATTTGAAGCACTGCGCGTTTATAAATAGATCAGTGAGTGGCGCCTAGCGAGTGGGAATTCCCCGTACGGAGTCGCGACCGATTTAAAATTGCCTTGCTTTAGTCGGTGGTGCCTAATTGTGCTGGCCAAAACTACATCATCGTTTTTAAAGACCGGACATGAGAGGTTTGCTTCATGCAAGTCAACGAATCATTAGCTATCATTCCACGGTGGTGCGTAGGCTACCTGGTACCGGGCTTGGTACATGGTCCGCAGCCGGCTATAAATAGCGGTGACCCCGCGATTGAACAATTAACATGAGGCAACAGCCTCGTTCAAATGATCCCTTTTGTACCGTTATTCATACAAATTAAAAAAAATTAACACTGGTGATTCTTCAACTAACAGATTTTGAGTGGAAAAATATGGATATTAAACTATTTTCGACTTTAGATATTTGTCAAGTTTTGGTCATGTTACGTGCTAACCTCTGGGAACGGCAAAACGCCGCTACTTGGCCGGCCCCCCCCTGCTTTTTGTCTTGCACACCCCTACCATTTCAGTGGTCTTTGCCAATTGGGGAGGGGGAGCTGCAGAAGGCATAATTTTTCTGAGGGGGAAAAGTGGGTCCTGTACCCTGGTACAAAGGTCAGTTCATTTGGGGGGACTGGTGGGGGGGGAAAGAATTTTTGAGGGGGGG
This sequence comes from Ophioderma brevispina, assembly GCA_023653785.1. NCBI lineage: Eukaryota > Metazoa > Echinodermata > Ophiuroidea > Amphilepidida > Ophiodermatidae > Ophioderma > Ophioderma brevispina. The sequence continues at coordinate 31,671 of JAMKCH010003609.1, read as the reverse complement.
CCGTGCCGCCTGCCCCCACTGGTTACGCCACTTGTAACTTTTGGACATATCTATAGTGGGTGCCTAACCATTATAGGCTTCATTTGATTCACACAGGACCTGGCAAGCAAAATGTTTATTAATATAATTAACCTTATTACATGCCCTTTGTTTAATATATTGTCATGGGATATGAATAAGGATCTTGTGCTAATTAACTGTCCACTCTACTTGAATGCCCTAGTTCATTTCATGTTACTTGTTTGTTAGTGCCAACTGAGATCTTTGTGATTCCTGCAAACTTATCACAGATATCCTTGAGAAAAGCTTATTCAACAATTCCTCCATCTTGTGGTTTTGTGTTATAGCAATTTGCTCGTTTCCCACGGTCCCCATTGCCGGCCGAGGGACAGAATATGGTGTGGCCACTGTGCTGTAATTTCCTATCTGTTTACAAGAGATACTTTCGTAGTGCCCTTGTATTGCCGGTGGGATGTTTTGTTGTGAGCGCCCCATGACGTGTTAGGGAACTAGGTTTAAATGTCCTGGCCCGATCAGCTTTAATAGCCTCGTCCCCAGAAGCCCAGATTTTACCGGAAGTGGTCAACTTTGGTATCAGAAGAAGCTACTTTTTTCTCATTTACCCTGTGAAAGATTGGGCCAAAGGATGTTGGGTTTGGAAGTACTGAGCGAAAATGTACCCCAATTTTGGTCGACCAATAATAATTTTACACAGTACTCCTATTGGGGCTCACGAAATCACGTTTTCTGCTCGCACATGAAAACGCATTGACATATCGGCGCGAAACTTTACGTGGGGTTTTTGGTGAAGGGCCAATCTATCAAAATGTAAACATCCATAATCCTCAACTGGCCTCCCCCTTTAAAGTAGTATATGACTTTACAAACCAATATTGAAAGCTTTTTAAATCCTCATTTTTTCATTTTGATTAGCATCAGTGGATTTAGAGACATAACAAATTACAGTGTCATCTGCATACATTTCCTTTACAATGAGAGACATAATTTGGCATATCATTTCTAAGGAATAATGGTCCATCAATTGAGCCCCGTGGCATTCCACATAGAATTTCAGTAAAATCAGAGAGGGTCAGGGTTGTCACCAGAGTGATTTTAGAACCGGGTAAAAATTATTGCGAAGCGTAGCGAGGGAAGGGAACGGAACTGCCGGGGGTCCAGGTGCAAAGCCCCAGTGGGGGTCGAGAAAGTTGGATACAGAGTCTTACAGACTAGAGGTGGAATTTCTCAAGGTCATTGTTGACGTAAATAAATTGTTTGGTTTTGACCAGTGCGAAAATATGTACGCTTACTTTGCCATTTTGCGGTAACAAAACAAGGAATAATCACTCAATTACACAAATCTAAAAATATAAGAATTTTGTGCTAGGCGGCAAAAGGCTGAAATTTAATGCGAGTACCGGCCAGAGATTTTGAGAGCTGGGTAGCTCCGCCCGGTGTGGCGACAACCCTGGAGAGGGTGCCATCTACAGATGTACACTGAGCATGGCCAGAAAGATAAGTGATAACCATTTTATACATTTTAAGTAAATGCAAGAAGATAATTGTGATTTACTGTTTCAAAGGCCGGCCTTAGGTTCAAGCATACATAGACCGTATGACCGATCATTTCACCATCAATTCCAGTATACCAATCCTCATTATCCTCTGTGATTGATTTCTAAAATGTTAATTGTTTACATTATATTATAACTTCGTTATAATCACATTGAATTTCAGTCTGAAATAGTCTTTAAAAATAACCAAATGTTTGAATTTTGTGCGAAGTGCACAAAACAAATTGAATTTCACCCGATCGGGGAAACCATAAAATATTGATCATAGGTTTAAGGCTGGTGCTTTCAAAAACCTAGGGGTATCTGAGAATGTGCCAAACAGGGATTCTTGGGTGAGAGACAGCCAAAACTTTTTTTAAAAAAATTCCAAGTGAACCATGGAGGAGAGCGGTATTCTGTATTTAATCAATAGCTGGTATACAGATCAAATCCAGAATTGATAGTACCCGAATAAATCCCAGCAAGTGCCACGACCCCACCGGGATTCGAACCCGGGAATTTTGATGGTAAATTTGCGCCAGAGGCAAGCACCCTAACCGCTAAACCACGCTCTCCCAAACTAGGTAAAATTGCATTGCTAACGTGCTTATAATTATAAAATGAAATGTAGTAATTCACTGGCTGATAAAGAATTTCAACATAATTCGGACACCAAAAATGTCACACAGATGGACACTGTTACTTTGACATTCCAAATTTCTAAATGCCCTGTGTCTATTTCATCCATTTTAATACATTAAGAATGATCCAACTATGCATTTTGTGCTCAAAAAAAGCCTCGAGACACCCCTCATGCCACATTAAAAATTTGGGTGCGCCCATGCCTAGTAGCGTCCCATGCTAGCATCGGTATGCCCAACCTTGACGTCACTGGCACCCACAATCTTGCTAATTTTTTGTGTTCCGTTGGGGGCCCTGTGTAATTTTTACTGGGATATTTACACATAATTACAGTTTCCATCCCCCATTAACGCCGATTTATCGGTGATTTACTATATCTGCTGGTCAAACGCCACTATATCTATGGGTCATCGGAGATTTGGAAGACGATGTGTTGATGCAGTTTTGGAAGATTTTCTCAAGATCGGAATTCGGAAGCTTGACATAAGTATCAATATTAGCTCGTGTTATCCCTTCATGGTTGCCCCGCGAGCCTCAGGCCATTTTTATTTTGCACTGCTTGTATTGCGGGTATTAAGTGGACTTATTCCTTGGCAGGTTTAGCACCCCCCTATGTAAAGCACACGATTTATACGTCCCTTCGCGCACCCTGCGATAAATATCGCGCTGCGAAGGACTTTGGACCCTGATTTTTTATTGCCATCGGCGAAAGATTTCGATCGCGCGATGGCATTTGGGCTTCGGCGGAGAGTTGAAATTTGTTCAACTCTTGGCGATATCGCAGCCGCGAAAATTCTCCGATTGGCTGTTTTTAGGATCCAAGGTCGGGAAAAAAAAAGCGATAACCTCATGAAAACCAAGCTGAACCTGCTCTTAAAAAATCTCCCTATCAGCCCGCTAATTAACACAATACTCCTCCATGAAGTACATTAAAAGGCCAATTATTAAAAGCTATGGGATGTAAGGGCAAAAAATCGTATGATCGCATATGAGGCATGGATTATTTTAACACGGAAAGTGCCTAATGACCGAATATTCGGTCGTAGCTATTGTTTACGTCATTAACAATATGAGCGCCCTTTACGTCCAAACGCCAATTGGAAAATACGTACGTAAATCCTGGCATTCACCTCCGGTCAAGGTCCGATTTACACCCAAGAAAAACTAAAAACTGCCGTATCGTCGGGCTTGAAGCCTAAGGTTGCGGGTGGTTTTGTTTTTGTTAAAAGAAATTTTAGGATTTTTTGACTCAAACCCCCCCTAACATACCTCGTGATAATGCTAAGTTTCCTTGAACCTCAGTGGCAACGATGGGCATTTTCAAGCAAGTCCAAACCATGAATTGCGCCGTTTTTTTATTGCTAAACATAGAATAGAACACTGGACGGCCGATGAGCAGATGTAGATAAAATGGCGTCGTCGTGAAATCGAAGCGATGAAAATAATAAACAGTCTGTTCAGACAATCCTAGTGACGCCGGACGCGATTTTAGAGGCAGTAGTTAGCATTATTGAGCCAAAATCCATGTTGGATATTATATTATGCCCCCGTAGGAGCCAGACAAGCCTTCAGTAGTGATATATTCCCGTTCACGAGTCTCGCTTCAGCTCAGACTGGACTGCGACTCTGCGAGTGTGTTCATTCATTGCTGCATCGTGTACGGTGGATCGCATGTTGCACTGAGTGGCTTGCGAAACGGATTTCATACGTCGTGGGCAAGCAACAATGAGGTCATTACAGCGAATTTTAATTGTATTGCATTATTGCAACTGATAGGCGTGATTACCAATCAGCATGTCGGTTGCTTCATTGCTATTACAATACAAACAACGTAGCATTTTCCAGTGACCATCCATCCCATCAGTTTCAGTTGTCACTACAGTCAGCTGGCAACAGACTACAGCATGACAATACTGGGTCAACACAAGTGTGCTGGAAAAGGTTAGGTTTTTCTTTTACTAAGCCTTTATTTTTTTTATGCAGATGTGTTGAAATAGTCATAACGTATACAGAGTCATAAAAAAAAATCAACTCAAGTCCAATACTCAAGACTTCTACAATTTGAGGAGAACATGTACGATCATATACACAATACAAAAATCCCGCAGTTTAGTGATAGTGCTTTTCTTTCATGGAAAATGACACTTATTATAATTGCTCCTAAAAAATTTAAATTCCGACACCATTACTCATTTTTTTTTGGTTTTATTGGCCTTTTTATTCAAATACAAATTTGGCATTAGTGATATATCATATATTTGAGCAAATTATTCCTCAACAAAAAACAAATCACCATTTGAGAAATTATTAATCCCTAACACATGCATAGCTATTTATAAAATCACCCAAAATAAAATCACCCATTTTTTTCAATGTGGCTTGCCCTCGGCCCAGGAAGGTTCGAAGATATCGTAAAGAATGTTTTTGCGGTTAGTGGCGAAATATTTTGTTTACCAATCTGTATTCGATTCTGAGGTCCGCATCCTACATGTGGCATGTTTGGCCAACCCCTTGTACAAATGTAGGTAGATTACTAACTGGTCATCATCCAAAGCTGGGCATTTCACAAAGTCCATGCAACGACATCCTGGAAGATGTGCGCACTTCAAGGTACAACATACCACAATAGTCCAGACTGTACTTTATTTGCCCAAGAATTCAAAATGCATATTGGCAAAATCCGTCCTATACTACTTGATCAACATGCCTGTCTAACAAATTTTAATATAACTTTGGAGTCTTTGACCTACCTCGTAAATAAGATCGCTCGTCTATATATTGTAGTTTGCTAATTCATTCGGGAAATCCAGAGCCTAATATCACAAAATACGGAATGGTATATAGAAATTCTCTAAATTGTTATGGAAATGTCAACTGGCAACATAGTTTTTCCATAAAATAATCTGCAACAACTTCCCCTCGAGATGAGACATTTGTCGTCTCGGAGTATCACATGACTTTAATCGCGCGTAAATTGCGATGTAAATTTCATCGTAGCATCGCGCGATGAAGCGATAATGGGCGTATACAATCGGGCTTATTCCACCCCTAGACCGCCAGGGCATTTTTGGGGTTCTGCTCCCGTTGCATTTTTATATTTGTTTCTTCGCCCCTGTTGATAGCCCTCTGCGTTGCAAAACATTTCTTTTTTGTGTTCTCACAGTAATACTACCACTCGTGCCGATGAATCAAAAAAATTTTTCTCTAAATTTTTTTGGGGGGGTGGCCCTGGTGTCTTCTGTCTCATCTTTCTTGTCGCCTTGCCTTATTCTGTTCTACCCTTTTGAACTCCTTGAGTATCGGCGCGGGTTAATCCTGTCTTATCTACAACCGTTCCAAGTTGTCTTTTACGTTTGATGTTGCAGAATGATAATCCTCCAATTTCCATTCCCGAGCCGCACAAAAGTGATGTGTGGGATGTAATGGAGTTTCCTTCAAAAACAAGACAGGGACCCGCATGAATGTGTGTGCAGTGCAAAACTGTTCTAGAGAAAGACCTTGTAATATACAACAAAGGGTGGTCAGAATTGGAGATTCGGAATTTCTTTGATGAATTGGACTTGTGTATGGAAGAAGGTAATGAGACCAAAGGCCAAGGCTAAAAGCTCCATCTCCGTTCAGGCAATCTCCCTCCGGGTCGTATTCTCACACGACCCAAAAAAACAAAATTTTTAAGGGGCCCCGTTTCACAAAGACTTACTATCAATTGTAAATTGGATTAATCGAGCGTTAACTCGATAAAGCGTAAGTTTGTTACTTGATTGTAAGTTCAAACTTATGCTTGATCGAGTTAACTCTTGATTACCATCGATCAAATTTTGTGAAACGGCCCCTGATACGTAAAAATACAGCATTGCTTCTCCACTTCCTCCTCAGCGATCTAACTTAGACAGAAACGTTCCTCTAGTAAAGATGACGTGACCTCTTTTTGTATTCTCTTCAAGTAAAGACTAAGTTGGATTATGTCAGTCATTACTCTATATGAAGGCCTAAAAGATGATGATGATTACTCCAATCTAAGTTTAAGAAATCATCCATAACCGGTGAAAAAAGAAAGTCTGCTTCACACCATGGTGTAACTGAATCCTGAAGTGTTTTACGACGATGATATTGAGGAGGACTTACCTATCGTGACCTCTTTACAAGTGATACAACGTAACAATGAACCTACCCGTATCCAGCTCCCTTCTGTAATACAGTCCAATTTGAGGTCACTGAGGCTACTCAACCAATACCGGCTGATGCGACTCCCTCATTGCACATCCTAGTCAAGGCACTTCCAGTCAGAGCGCACTGGTGATAGCTTGGGGTAAAGACTTCTGATTTGATTGAGGTACGAACTTGGAGAGATTTCCCGATTTGAGCTCCTTATTCCGATGTCGACTCTTTCCTGACGGAATACTTTGAAGACCTACAGTACCTATCTCCCAACGTTCCTGCGCCCTTTTTGGCGGCTGTTTTGATTCATTCATCGGAGGTTTTAAAATGTGATTCTGCTATTTCTCAAGATACTAAGTCTTCTGACCTTGGTTTAGCTGCCAGCATGGTAAGAAGCAGGTGGTGAAACCCTATCATTCCTGTTACACCAAAACAAGACCGTTTAAGACAGAACTATTGGATAAGGTCAGAGTGCTATTATGGCCCGATTATCAGAAGAATACTCCCCTTCTCAGATGGATTCCTGAGTCTTTCCCTACAAGTGAGGAAGATAAAGAATTCTTCTCAGTTCCTTTGGTTCCCAGACCATGCTTGGATAATAATGAAATCTGATGGAGAAGACCTTATGAAGCCAGACCAGGTCCACCAGCCGGTGTTGAAGGCGTTTTTTCTAAGAAACATAAATGAACCTGCATAGTTGACTCTTGGAATGGGGCAAGGATGCTGATATTCGCCATTTGGAACAGATTGCCCGTGATGGTATGAGAACTTCGAATATATCCTTGTGTCTCTTAGCCACCTTATGAATGGGTTATTGGAGCCTGCCTAATATGTGAGCTGTCTACTGAAGCTATTGAGAGATGAATTTATACTATGAGAGATCTTCATCACGCTTTTCTTCTTCTCTGCAGCTTTTTTACCAAATTGCTTACCATTAGTGCTCTGAGAAGACGAATGCTTGTGACGCTTTGAATTTTACCTTACAGCCAGAAGTGCTCCCTGAACTCCTAGAAAGATCTTTTTGGAGGGCAGTGGTCTAGCTTAGCCTCTCAGGAAGAAGAACGAGTTAAACTGCAGATCAAGCTGCCGAAAATTCTAATGGTAATAAGACTAGAGGTTCTTCCACATATAGACCTATAGATACAACCTTAATGATTAGGCTACCCGCAGAATGAACTTTCCGCCTTCCAGCTATACCTCCTGCCAACAGAGGGGAACAAAGGTTCCTTTCGAAAGTCGGGCTACTACTCTAAGGACAGCCAATCCACCTCTAGAGGCTCTAGACATTACAGAGTTATTCTCCCTACTCCAGACGTAGAGGCGCCAAACTGGCCGAGTAGGGATGAGTACTATTGACTCCTACGCAACCTTGACGCCAGTGGTTGGTGGCATCTAAATCTTCCTCCCGGTGTGGCGGTCGATAACCTCTGATCAATGGATTCTACAGAATTTCAAGAGGGTTTTTTAAGCATTTGGAGTTTACCACTCGCCGCCGATGAAAGTCATTTTTTGCACTACCCTATTCCAAAAAACTTGATAGGCTAGATTTTTGAAGAGAAGTGAAGGAATTGTTAAGGAAAATGCAATTTTCCAATAACAAAGCATGGAAGGCTTCTATTCAATTTTTCTCCTGACTCCGAAGAAAACAGGAGACCTCAGACCAATCATAAATCTACGCCCTCCGAACAGATTTATTCGACCAAGGCATTTCAGAATGGAAACCCTCCCAGCTGTCATCCAAGAGTTGCAGAAGGCTGGTTTTTGTTTTTTCGGCGCGACATTGGATTAAAAGACGCCTACCTCCATGTTCAGTTTTTTTCCTCCTCATCAAGAATGGCCTTCGCGTCAGATTCGACAAACAGTCTTTACCATTTCAAGTTCTGCCATTCGGACTGTCAACTGCTCCCCTTACCTTTACAAGATTAGTAGACATTGGCAGAAACATCTGGAAGGAGGGTTAATCCAAAATTTCGTCTATCTCGACGATTAGTTGATTGTAGCTCTCCAAAAATCAGTCTGGTTATGAGACGGTGAAAGAGCTGGGGGGGTTCATGATAAACCGAAAGAATCAAATCTCATCCCAAGTCAGAACCCGGAGTTTTTAGGAGCAATTCTGTACTTGAAGAAAACCAAACTTTTCCTACAGTAGAGAGGATACCAAAAGTGAGAGATTGCAAATCCTGCTCATAAATTGAAGAGGAAATTATCTCCTGCTCATCTTGACTTCCGCTGCATAGGAATGCTGGCAAGCTTGTGAGACCCTTCTACCCCTTCTGCAGGTTGAGGATAGACTACTCCAGCTACACCTTGGAGTTTACTACAGAGACTTATGTCACGATCTACACCGTCATTCGTTAAAGCCAAAGATTGTGAAGCATCTACGATGGTTAAGCAACTCAAAGAATCTTATGTGGGAACGGTTCCACGAGATACCTCATCATTTGTATAATTACGACAGATGCTTCTAAGATAGGTTGGGAAGCATTCTTGAGATCCCACAAAATAAGGGAGTATGGCGAAGATGATAAAAGGAAGCTCCATATAAATGTCTAGAGTTGCTAGCGTCTGCCACGCTCTAAAAAGCGATTCAAAGCTTATGGTTTCTGGAGTCAGTGAAATCATATCAGACAATTCCCTGGTAGTTTGCCTACTAGAACCACCAAGGAGGAACCAAGATTATCCTCATGTTCCTGCAACCATCCGCCCGCGCACTGGTTTCCAGTATCATTCAATTATCCTCAAGGCGGAACATCTCCGGGGTACAACTGCAATCGCAACAGCCTTTCCTTCCAGAGAAATCAGCCAAAATGATAGCTTATTCGGAATCAACTGTGGAGTGGCATCTCAAACGTCCTTATGCCAGATTATTTTTCAAAGACTTTACAGCCCAGGTAACTGTTGTGCGAACACAAGAATCACCAACCGCCCAACATACTTCAACTTGGCTAGCGGACGACAAAGCCTGGGTGAGAGACTGCTTTCAATAAGTTGGGAGAACCTGCCATGCATATACGCCTTTTCCCAATCCATTTCCACCGATAACATTCGGGGCGAAGGTCTGACACAGTTTCAGCAATCAAGTCATGCAAGATGCGGCCTTTTAGCCCCATTTTGCACGTCGTTTGGTTTTTAAGGCTGGTCACATGCTGGAAGATCATCCAAGACTGATTTCCTTTAAGGCAAAATCTGTTGGTGGCGGAAAAAACAAAAAGAGTGCCGCTCAAAGGCTACAAACTCTACACTTGACTGTGTGGCCTCTCTCCAAGCTCCGCCTTCAACGCTAAGGCTTTTCAGAAGAAGCTGCTTCCCTGGCACATAGATCAAGAAGGAGGTCAACCTCCATTATCTACAAGTAGACGTCGACGCTTCACTTCCTGGTGCAAGAAATGCAGGTTGATCCGCACTGCCTCTTTTGAAAGTGCTACCTTTCCTGACCTCCTCTCTTTTTCAATAAAACCTTCAAACCTTCACTATTAGAAACTAACCTGTCTCCATCTCTACTATCCAGGATAACCCGGACATGCATAGAAGATAAGGGGTCTCTCGATGTCATTAGAGGGTGCTTAATAACCTCCTACCGTTAGAAAGCTCACTCCTTCGTGGGATCTTCCATTGGTCATTCAGTACGTCGCCGGCGAGCCGTTCGACCCGTTGACAAAGCCAACTTCTTGGATTTGACAGAAAGACAGCATCCTCCTATGGCCTGCATCTTCCAGATGTTCAAATCCATGCGTTACTACATACTGAACAAATAAGTATTGAGAGTCTCAGACGCTCACAATGTCACTCTAACTTCCTACTCCCCTCCGTGCTGTTTCATGGCCCAAACACAGACACTCAATAATGCACCTCATCCTATAGTTCTTCCAGAGCTTCCAGAGTTTACTGTGTATCCTGAAAGATAACGCTGGTGTCCAGTCGAGCTCTCCGACATTATTAACACCCCGTCACTGCCTTCTTAAGGAAATCTATGGTATTCTTCAATTTCTGACCACCTCTTCATCACTACCACTAAACCTTACAAACCTGCCAACAAAGCAAACTTATCACGCGGTCCACTTCCCTCATCTCTGTGCTTTGAATGGAAAGCCTCGTCACTGGACATTAACACCATCGCCCTTAACCCGCATGCTCCCTGAATTAGAAGTCAGGCAACATCTTGGTCTTTTCCACTTAGGAGTGAACTTTCTGGATATTATGGCAGCAGCAGGATGGAGGATGCCTAAAACGTTCCAGAACGTTTATATGATAGGGATGGAGACCTTCCTTCCCTTACCCATTCTTTTCCCCCCCATCCCACCTGTCAGCAAAGCAGTCAGAGTAAGTAGGAGGGATGCCATGCATCCTAATCACATGCTCATCAAGGTAGGATTGCCGGTTTTACATGGCTATGTGTGCTTTGATATGATGGTGCTTGTTAATTTGAATGCTGTCATATATATGTAGATGCTGTCATTGGGGGCACAATTAATTTCAGCCTCCTAAAACTTCACATGGCGAGAACCCCCACTACAACTGAGACTACCGGCTCAACTTCCTCCACCTATTGCCGTGTGGCGTCAGTCTGTTTGATCATTTCGTAATGTAAAAATTGATGAAATGAATATACTCCCAGAATGTTTGTGATATTATTCTATTGCCATACATGTATACTTACGAATGATATAACTAGTAACCCTCATCCGGGCCCTTCCCGTCCAGTGGAGCCTTGGGGAAGGGACAAAAATGAGCAATGTGGGGGCCAGACTTCACGGATGGGCGTACGGGACCGATGCAGCATGGAACGCTACTAGGCATGGGCCACCGAAATTTTGAATGTGGCATTAGGGGTGTCCTCCAGGCTTTTTTTTTGAGCACAAAAAATGCCCGTAGTTAGATCATTCGTAGTATACATGTATGTAAATGAAATAACCTCAACAACATTCTGGTGAGTATAGATTCAAATATAATGTATGTTTCATAGTTAATTATTTTGTTGACCAGTTTCTTTGGCACTTGCCAAAGTATAACTTATCCCCCTGGCACTTTAGCAGAAGGGAGTATTTTTTTGGGGGTCAGGCAAAATCTGTAGTCGGCATTGGCAGTGATATCGGCACCTGTCCGTCCTGTCCCACCTCTAACCACCACCCCTGATCCGATCTAGATGACACTAACCACAGGATCTTAGTATCTATCGCTCCTTGCACTGTGACAGACATGGTGCTGTAGGCCAACGTTCCTACTTTGTTGTATTTCGGATTTCTATGCTCTTATTCCCCGAAAATATGCTCTCTCTTACAGTGTTCTGCTCATATTCCCAGGAATATATGCAATGTCAATCTTACATACTCACTGTTTTTCCAAATAACTACAAAGAATAACTTTTATTTATACATCGGCAGTTGCCAGGCAGAACCCAATAATGCTATGTTCCAATTAAATTCATGGACCCTCCAAACAGCGGGGAAAGTTTTGTGGGAAGAAGTCAAGGTCCTATTTTTAGAAACTTCCCTACCAGATCCCAATGTATTCAAATTTGACAAACTTGGTGTGTGGGTAGAGGTAGATGCAAGTAATTATACCATAATGGCTTCAGGATTTTGTGCATATTAATGAGCCTCATTTGCTATATTTCTGAGTGGGTCTAATGCAAGAGTCCAGAAATTGTGTTAGTCTGGTGTCACAGACTAGCGCAAGATATTATCTAATTTAGTACTGCGTGAGAGATTAACGTCATCAGTCAGTCATAGCAAATGCATGCAAATGAACTAATCCCAAATCAAAATATCTCCGGAAAACGAAGGGGTTCTATGGAGATTTTGCATCAGGGGTCTGTGTACTATGTTTTGTTTGGAATATGATCGTAATTGGGTCTGAATTAACCTATAGAACCTAGCGGAAAATTTAATGTTTTTTTCTGGTACTTCGGTGCTCGCAACCGGAAAAAGTGAACACGCAATCGCTCAGGTCGCATCCCTTTTGTTGCTTCCGCACTGGCCTTTAGTAGTTTCCAGTCTTGATTATTTTCAAACGCTGGTTTCAATTTACGCCACTTTTTGTTTCCATTTTAGCAAACAGATTCATACTTACCGGACCGCCGTAGATTGGGTCATACCAAAAAACATGCACTTCTATCTGATCCCATTGATGATTCCGGTCCTAATTAATTTTTTATCTTGATTGAATGAACTTGAACCCAAAACCCAACCCATAGTTTTGCTGCAATATTTCAATCTGTTTTGATTGTGATGGTAGAAAGAAACATGATTTGAAAAGTCCCATTGAGTAATGTGTAAAAATTATATTGTCGACAAAAATGGGGAGGGAGCATGTTTATTTGCTCCATTACATTCCAAACCCAACATTGTTTAGCCTATCATTTCAAAGGCTAATAAAAAATTAGTTGCTTCTTCACTGAGGATTTGATGCAGATGTTGGGTTTGGAAGAGGCACTGACCGACTGGCGAAGGCGACTGGTGTAAGATGGTATGGGCACGTGCTAAGGAAGGAGGGAAGCATGTTTTAAAAGGGCTTTGGAGTGTGAGGTGGGTGGTTTGAGGAAGAGGGCCGACCAAAGAGGACTTGGAAGCAAGTGGAGGAGGAGAGTTGGATGGTTGGGTTGAGGAGGGGGATGCGTGAATCGGGCGAAGTGGAAGGAGGGAGTAGGGGCGATTGCTACGAGTGAGGGAATCGGCCACCCCCGGGGCGGGGACAAAACCAGATTTAAACTTGGTTTTACTATACACTTCTTCGGGCACCAAAAGTTAGCACTATATATGTCAGTCGAATTAATGAAGTAGCCAAGAGTGCGTATACATTGGCCAGACTTCCAAAGGGGCGCGCGCGTAAGCCAAAGCACAAGCGCATTGCAACTGGAAAGGCGGCACGGAGTGTCGCGCGCGTCGTCACTTCATACTTCAGACAGACAAATATAGAACTCTGGTGTTCTGTGAACAAAGCTATAAGTGATCAGGCCATGGAACCTTTATATTCCAATTCAATATGATGTGCACACACAATCTGATTTTTTGTGTCGTCTGCAGAATTGCAGAAGGCACTTAGGGAATACTCGTCGATGTCTTGTGTCTGGGTATCTGTGTGTGTGTGTGTCTGTGGTCAAAATGTTAACCCTTAATATATGGCATGCGTATGAGTTCCGTAAGGCGTATGGTGATGTACCTTGGGGGAAAGGAGGGGGTGGGATGGGGTGAATGTTGGTGGACCTCATGTGAACTTGGTGGACCTCTGTGCCTATGGCCGTTCAAAATGTGAAACCCTAAATATTGCATGCCGTATGAGTTCCATAAAGGCTAGTTGATGTTAACTGGTGGAAAGGGGGTTGGGGGGGGGGGTGAAATGTTGGTGGACCTATGTGACATTGGGGGCTCTGTGACCTTTGGCCCCATCAAAACCGCACGAAGCGCCGGTCCTGGGACCGCGAGTATAAAATTTTTAAATTTTAGGAACCGCACTATAAACTACAACCTTCGAAAATACTTGGAACACCACACACTTTCTCACCTAATGCAATCAATCGTGGTTTACTGCGAGTGAATATAATCATTCTCCAAACTCCAAAGGAAAACAAGAGTGGGATGAAGTTTTTACCCTTCTCCCCCCCCTAGACAATGTGAGATGAAACATTGGGCCTCGACAACATTGTACAGGGGAGTGGGGACATTTATTTACATCGAATGCACTTAAGTGTTCCAAGAATGTTGGCGAGGATTGTAATCCGCCTGCACTGTGAGTGAACCCTAAGCTATAGGCTAGTAATCTGAGAAGCAATCCTGGGAAATTTGCGCGCATGGTTAGGCTTAAGTAAGCAGACGTGCTAAAATGTTTAAAAAGTGATATGCTAGTTGAACAAATACTCATTGTACATTTGTGTACTAATAGATATCTACAGGGCCTTCCAGTGAAAACAACATTCACGTACACTGCAAGGTCTGCCGTGGCGTTGGTATAAACTAGATTGTTTCCGGGATTCATGCATCTCACACATGTGTTAAATGGGGTTTCCCTGGCGGGCTAGTTTACATTGGGTCGTATGCATAAAAAAATAGTAAATACTTATAGTGAATAGTTAAAAGTTAAAAGAGTGCAATGTGGTGCAGTGGATCAGCGTTTCGCCTCATAAGCATAAGGTTGTGGGTTCGAGCCCCGCTGTCGCCAATGTGTTGTGCACTGGGCAAGGCACTTACTCGATTGCTCTCTCCACCCATGAGGAAAAGGGGTACCAGCATATGCTGGGAAGCACAACAGACTCGCTGTCGGGAGGATTGGCGACCCCCCACAGCAACATTAAATGAGGGAGGTATGGCCCCAAACGCCAATGACAGAGGATGGGGGCACTCCGCTGCGGGCGCACCAGTTTGCATTTGCACAAGTGTAAAAAGCATTTGCCTTGTCAGTAAAAGTAAATGCTAGATTTGGTATATGCATAAACTTACCCTTTACTTGTAAGTAGTAAATGCTAGACTTGCTAGCCTTTACTTTGAATTCAGTAATCCTGTGGTCAGACTGTAGAACCCTTGCACAAAAGGCATTCAAAGCATATAGATGTCCTTTGAGATAGCTTCACCAGTATCTAACAGACTTTTTTCATCTGCAACAGCGGTATGACCAATTATGTTTCTTTTTGGTAGCCTTGTGCATTGTATGTGGAGGACCAACCTCACAAAGATTTGAATTAATAACCTTTCCTGTAATTTCACTAACAATAAATGAGCACAGAATGCATTAGTTTACTGAAAAGAACAAATAGCACTCTCTATATGGGTACTGGTGGTTGTTAATTGGGGGCACATGTGGTGCAGTGGATCAGCACTCGCCTCATAAGCATAAGGTTGTGGGTTCGAGCCCCGCTGTCGCCAATGTGTTGTGCACTTGGGCAAGGCACTCTCTCCCACCTCAGATTTTAAGGTACCGACAATGCTGGGAATGCAAAACAGACTCGCTGTGCGGAGGAGTGGCGAACCCCCCACAGCAACATTATATTGAGTCTGGCAAAACGCCAATGACGGAGATGGGCACTCCGCCATGTGGGGCACCATTTTTTACTGCATAGGGCTGTCTGCTCATCCGGGTCACTTGCCGGTGCTTAGCCTTTATCGTCAAGCCTCGTTTTGCGCCAGGCGCACACGCACGCACACACAACCCACACAAAGTGACACCACAACCAAAGCAATCCCTATGTGCCCTCTTATAGATGACACAAAAATGTGGCCCTGATCCAGAGGATCCATTACTATTTCTGTTTTCAAATCTTGGTTGTGGTATGTGGTTCCTGTACTTTGAAATAACATTACGAACTGATGTGGATAATGTAGGCCTGCACAAGATAATGGAATAGATGCGGAGAGTATATTTTGTGTGGCGCACAGGATTCTGTAGAAACGCTGGAGTATGTTAGGTTTACTTTTGACGCCTGGAACGATTAAAAACTGAATAATTCCCACCTGTATTTGGTGGTAATCAAAGTATAGTCTAAGCCACACAACATGGAGGGTTGAAGAATGATATGTTTGTGATTAATGTTTTTCCTTACATGCATGATACCCTTATTCACTGTTATGTTGCATAAAGTTCACTGTGATCGAGGTATCCAACGTGGTCTCCTTTTCGAGACATGGGCCATTAGCCCATATTGGTAGAGTACACAAACCATAAAATGCAGGGTATTCTTGGGGGGAGGTGAACAGTTATTCAATAGTAGAAGCATGTAAGTTTATTTTGCTGTAAAAGTCACAAATCCATAATCAGTAACTTTTTCTAAAATTTAAAATGCCCATTCAATTGCTAGTGTCATGTCATTCATATACATGCCATATACAGTTGGCACAAAAAGTATCTTGGCATGTTTTTCAATCAGTATTTTGCCAATGTCAGATAATTTTGAAAGTTTTTGAAGTATTCGTTTTGTTGCCGTCTTGCTCTTTCATTTAACACCTCATTTGTAAAAAAGCATGCAAAAATTGCTGAGATAGAATGCTGAATGCCCGAAAGACATAAAACCCCTGAACCAAAACTTAAGTTGCAGTTTTTGGATTTTTCAGTGGTCACAATGTGGTACGACGCATAAATGCATGTGTATTGATTTTACACAGAGGATTTCCGACTGAATGAGCGAGAAAGCCTGCTTGCAACATTGATTGTGGTCAGCGTGTTCTGGTTGCAGTGCACTGCAATGCCCATTGAAAACTCCAAAAAAATGCAACTTTTGGTTTAGGGGTTTTATGTCTTTTAAGCCTTCTACATAGTGGGCAGTGGGGTTTGACCCCCACCCTTTTTATTGGACCCCCACCCTTTTTACCGAGGCACCCTTTATACTGAAAATTTCGGACCCCACCCTTTTTATCAATCGCAACTGGCAATATTTGTGATTACCTGTAAACAGTAACATAAACTTCCATCACAGATTTTTTTTTTTTTTTTTTTTTTGATTTCCGACTGAATGAGCGAGAAAGCCTGCTTGCAACATTGATTGTGGTCAGCGTGTTCTGGTTGCAGTGCACTGCAATGCCCATTGAAAACTCCAAAAAAATGCAACTTTTGGTTTAGGGGTTTTATGTCTTTTAAGCCTTCTATCTCAGCCATTTTAAAAAGGTTATCAGAGGTTCAAAATCATGAATATTCATGTATTAACTTTAATAAAATATCATAAATATTCATAAAATTTCTTAAATATTCATAAAATGTCTAAAAACCATTAGATTGTCAATTTATAGGCTGTGGTGCTAAATACCAGTTTTCTGTCTTGTCTTGTGTCAGGGCATGGGGGGGGACAACGATTGTTCGATTTGGGCATTGCATTGGGGATTTCCATGCCTAAGAAAAATACTCAGTGGACAAGCCTGTTTTGCTGACTTATGTTCAGTGGTCCATATCTTAAGAACACTCAACCAAAATGAACAATTTCTTTCAGGCAAGATGCTCAATTACCCATTCTTTATGATAAAATAAAATCCACAGATATCAAATTAAAAGTGGAAAAATAAATTACTTTCATTTTTTGCGTAATAAAGTTTTATGGGTACCCGTATCGTAAGTTTAGGTTGTTACAGCAGTATACTGGCCACAAACAAGTTAAGCTGGCCAATAATTCTGTATGCATACCTACCCAAATTCTCGATAATGTATGAGCTGCTTAGGTTTGTGATAATTGTTTAACATTGAATTGTCCTTAACGTCATACTATGAAAAAAAAATGTACTGATCCTGATTCTAGGTATGATCATGGATTCATTACAGGCCGGTTGACTTCTCAACACTAGTTAAAATATCATAGTACGTTATATATCAATTTTAATCGCCGTTAATAAAATCAAAACCGACCCGCCGAAACCCAGTGCATCCTACTGATGCATTCCTGCATAGGCGTGTAGGCCTATGTTGACCATGTACGTGATAATGCTGAACAAATTATTACCATAATTGATAGGGATATGCCTGTGATTTGCCCGGAGCCTGGGAATTTGCCTGACACCTTGACCATCCCACCTACCCATGCAAATTTCATTGACACAGGTGGTCCCATTGGGTTGGCCTTTCTTTTGGGTAGGTACACATACCAGAATTATTGGTCAGCTTGACCCCTTACACTATACTGGCATTTGCCACATGTATGTGGTTGTGATAGCCACATCATGAAAGATTAGGTTCCATTGCAAATCAAAAGTATGTCTATTGGGAATATTTGGAGAGGTTTCTGCAGCTATTGAAAGCTTAGATCTTGTCGTACATGGTCCAAAGTTAAAGGTCCATGGCCCGATCGCTAATAGCCTCGTCCCCAGGGACCCCCGATTTTACTGCAAGTGGTCAAAATTTTTATATCAGAAGAAAGCTACTATTTTTCTCATTTACCCTGTGAAATCTTAGGGCTAAATGATGTTTGGTTTGGATGTTATGAGCAAAAATATGCCCCATTTTGGTCGACCAATATTAATTTTACACAGTACTCTATGGGGCTTATAAAATCGCGTTTTTAGCTCTCACATCAAAACGGATTGAAATATCGGTGCTAAACTTTACAGATGGGGTTTTGGGGTGAAGGCCTTTCTATCAAGATGAAAACTGTGTATACTTCAATCGGACCATCCTCCTTAAGTGTAAATTTACAATTACAGAGAAAAAGAACAACTTTAAATACATTTCGAAAAAGTGCACGGCCATCATAATGGCGTGCAAACAAACAAAATCGGCTGTGAAATTCAGAATTCGGTCACAAAAAACTTGGCCTGCACGGCTGTCTGGCTAAGTCCTTGGTATTGTCATTCATAAACTATGTTATGGCTGGCCTTCCTCTGTGGAAAGTGCATCTTTTAAACTCCCTGGGCACTACAACCTATGATACAATCTATCTGATTGGTTCATTACTGGACACGACGTGAGATAAGCCTTGTTCAGATGGGCCCAACAACTTGAGTATTTATCACACCAAATTAATAGCCATAATCCGATATCGACACAACTACCAAGTTGTGTCCACACGAACTCCATCCGGTGATCACACGGAGTTCGCACTAAGTGCCAACTCGTCATTCAGTGTGATTCGACTGAAGTAGGAAATGACCGTGCCATAAACCAAGCAGAATTTGACAATTGATAAACCATCAAAATGCGCCGGCAATCATGGTTCTACAATGTCGGTATCAATTTTGTTTTCTCTGGGGTTTTCTACATTTCTGCACCACAGGACGATGGACTTTAATCATAGGCCGACAAAATGGCAAGGAAACCCCCACAAAGTTAAGAGTCAAAGAAAGGAGGGGAATAAGGCGGCGATTCTGGTGCCTATAATTCCTCACAGAAACACAATTTTGAATTATCCGAGTCATGTCTATAGGTGTTATCAAGTGACCAGTAAATGGTAGTGATGCTGCCGAAAATAGAAAAAATCTATGTACGGTGAAATTCAATCATTAGAAAAGGAAGAATATATCTACGGCAAAAAAAACAAGTACCTTCCATTTTATTACAAATAAGAAACTTTAAAAACCTAAAGCCTTCGTACCAACCGCGTGGAAAATAAATCAAGCCAAAATGAATTTTGAAGGTCAGAGTTCATATTTTGGCACGCTATCACACACAGTGCGTCTCCACGGGCGAACTCAAGGCTAACTGGGGTGTTGGTCACACACCTAGATTTTTAGGGGGATGACTTGGTTGTGGTATTCGCAGCAAACTTAAGTGGTGTTGACACGCCACTCGTCTCCACGTCCATCACACTAAGCTATCGCCTCGGTGTGGAAACATCTTAAGTGTTGGGCCTCGTCTGGACACGACATAGTGTCCCTCTCATTAATCAATAACAACATGCTTCTATCACTGTGTAAACCATACCACCATTACTACAGTATCTCTGATTTGCTTATTACATGATATTAGTGCATTATGACAGATAGTGCCCAGGTGGTTAAATAAAGATTAATAAACGAGACGGGAGGCTTTCTTGTTGTTCACCATACGCAATTTATTGTCACCCTGTGTAGGTGTGTGTAATAAAAAGGACCCAAAATCGTACTTTACGTGTAACTTTTCAAATGAAATGAAATGCTGACTTTAACGACAGTCAATTAGTTCATAGCATTCTAGCCATGCAGAGGGGGGTATGGAATCCATCCCGTCAATACACCGTTTTGGGGAAATTCAAAAGATCACTTTGAATAAAGTTATGTGTTCCATTTTTAACACACCAGTCCCTGACCTTTACACTATTTTAGGCCACAAGGGTGCGATACCCTTTCCAGTGTAAGGTGGAACATGACCCAGTCTTTTGCCACGTATATTCTACACATTTGGCAGAGGAGAGACTCCACGTTGTGCCAAAATACACTGTGATGTTAGTAGTGATTTACCCTAGGATGGCATTACGACCTTGGCCTTCCCATGTTATACTCTTTGTACATTATCAATGGTCTGTTTCATCTTATGTGAACATAATCCCCCTGGCTTTGAAAGCAGTCGGGATTTGGGATTTTGTTGTTGTTCCATTTTTGGTTAGGTTTTCATGGTAGTTTTTTTTTTCAGGTCGGCTTCAAAAAGTTTAGGTCTGACTATCATGACAGACTTTGGGTAAGGTGCAATAGACGATTTGAACGGATCCCGAAATGCATCTCATTCGGTGCCATTTCCATCCGGGAACTTGTACATAGGTCATGTTACAAAAAAATTTGTTGTTCGTTCGCGTTGTCCGAACAGTGCCTAAATTAAATACAAAGTACATGGTACCTTTTCACGTGAAGTTAATCTACAAAACTGGTATAAGAATATCGATGGAAACAAAAACAATTGAGGCACTGGGGTTAAACTCATGACAAACGTGATATTTTTTGATCGTAACTGTGTGCCCTACTTGTCACCTGGAAGATTACATAACTATAGTGCAACATCACAGATAGTGTAAGTTTGTGGTATTTTCGTTATGCTCCTAACCGTTGTTTAGCCGACTTGAGTCGGGTATAAGTTCCCGGATGGAAATGGGCACCGAATGAGATGCATTTCGGGGATCGGTGCAAATGGTCTATAGGGGTTACTTCATATGTGATATGTCAAAGGTGATGACCAAGGTCAAAGGTCATCTGAGGTCATGCTCAGACTTCCGTCTTGTTAGGGGGATAATGCAAGTTAACTTGCGGTCTTTTTTGCATATAGTGTTTTGTGGTCCTTAAACTTCTTGACACCTGTGTTGAATATAGGCCACATTGCATGATTGCCAGAGTGATTCAAATGCACTCTGGTTGGAATGTAAGAAACTTTTGTGGGGTACATAAGACTATAGGTAGTCACAAATTTGGATCGAAGGTCCCTATGTTCATTTGATTCCATTGTTTTGTTGTGAAACTGTATTCATGAATGCGTGTGATTAAAATGTTAAGGGTGCCCTTTCAAATGCTCTCCTCTCCTCCAGTCTGGGATGGATTTTAATGGCTTGAGTGGTCCTCTTGGATGAGGTAAGAGATAACTTAAAGCGTGATTCTATTGAAGCTCCTGCATTTTTAAACCGGGAAATGCGTTGTACCGGGAAGAGCAAGGAAAAGGTGGATAACGGTCAGTTTCTATTGGGCCCTTTTACCCCGGTAAATAACTAACCTGGCTGCGTCTCGATCAACTCCACCTAAAACTTTGCCGGCCCCAAAGGTCGTACACTGATGTCGCAAAGCATTGTGGGTTGACTTTTTCAACAAAATATGGCGGGATTTGCTATAGTAATGATTGAATGTCAATTATTTGACATTTTACAGTCAAATTCAAGAGGCAAATGGAATGGGTTAGATGGGTTAAATGTTCGTGAACGTCAGAGAAGGGTTCGAAGATACATGTGTTTGTACTCGGCGATAAGGCGATTGTCCGTTAAGATCAAGGAGCAACCGCCGAGTCCAGGCCGAATCATATCCCTCATCTCTCTATTCTACACGTCCACCCTAGGGCCTATCGTGCTCGGAATCACCGCGGTTATTAATCAATTTCCTTCCGTTTCTTCGCTTGCATGCGCACTGTCGCGAAACGGAGTGTGTTTCTATTGTGGCGTTTACCGGTAAGTGACACCGCCATTTTCCTTCCCCTCGAAAGGAAAATTTTGCCGGGTTGATTTACCGTAATATTGATGGAAGTCAAGTTGTCTATTGAGCACTATTTAAAATCCCTTGATCCGTCGCTTTTTCCCGGTAAATGGTCCCAATAGAAACACACTTTAGAGTAAGATTATCTGGGGTCATCATTGATATGTGCACTTTAGAACCCGCTTTTCAGAATATAGGAAACTATAGGACTGTAAGTGTCTTGAGTTGTGTTTCCAAGATATTCAGCCTGAAGAATACTAGAATACAAGCAGATTAAGTCTGAAATCAAGTCTCAAAACTTGAGACTTGAAATATGCTAAAACAAAAGTGCTTATTTTTAAATGCTTCAAAGGTCTTGCCCCAGGTTAGCTTTCCTCTCAGTTCACTTTTATGCACTCAGTTCATTTTAAGGGTACCAGAAGTCAGACCACAAACTCTTTGTATGAACCACCTTGGAACCTAAATGCAGGCAAACGTACGTTCCATATGAGAGCAACCAAAATATGGAACAGTCTTCCTTCAGATATCCCTTGTAACTATAACACAATGAGTCTATCTCAGCTCAGGGGTAGAATTTCGTCGCTGTGTGCGAGAATCAGTCTTGATTCCCCAAAACAAAGTTTGCGGGAATCAACTAATTCACTACTGTGTTAAGTTCTAAAGTTTACGAGAATCAACATTGGTTCACGCAAATCAGTTTACGAGAATCTTTGCGAGAATCGATTCTCGGATTCTCGCCGAAATTCTAGCCCTGCAGCTTAAAGCATCTTCATTTGTAAATCCCACATAAGCATATTTTGTACTATAGATGTCTATAGTTTCATTTATACTCATTGCTTATTTTATTTTCTGTTTTTATTTGTGTTTAGTATTTTTTACCTTATGTTAATGTCTGTATAAGTTCATTCTGTACAATGTGTATATGCAGGGCCTCCTTGGAAATCAGTGCTCTTGTCACTGAAGGGGCTACCCTGCCTAAGGAAAGTTTAAATAAATAAAATAATAAACATAGTTTTTGATTTTCTTTTATACTTGTTTGTCCAATAAACTTTTTAAAAATTCTTGGTAGGTGTTTACAGCTATTCAAGTGCTCAGAAAATTCTGCTTGTGTCTCTTTCACTTCATGCTTGGTGAAAAAAAAACAATGGGCAGAGATTATTATGACATGTACACAGATTGATGTCTGTGAGTGACATATGTGACCATCGACTCCATTTGTCAAATATGGCACATCTCTCAGACATATATATGAAACAAAATAAACAATCATAAATACAACATGAATTTAAATTTTAATACAGAAGCCACCATTGAAATTGAGATTTTGGTATCAGGAAAAAATATTTTTCTCATTACCCTAGTGAAATGAAGGCCCAGAAAATGTTTCCTTTTGATGCGATGGGCAAAAATATTTCAAAATGTGGTTCACCACATTAATTATCGCACATTGTCCTATAATAAAGCAGTACATGTTTTTGTACACATTTTGTACACATTTTTGT
Source organism: Ophioderma brevispina (assembly GCA_023653785.1). Classification (NCBI taxonomy): domain Eukaryota; kingdom Metazoa; phylum Echinodermata; class Ophiuroidea; order Amphilepidida; family Ophiodermatidae; genus Ophioderma; species Ophioderma brevispina. The sequence continues at coordinate 8,274 of JAMKCH010003609.1, read as the reverse complement.
ACGCACTTTTGTTCACATTTTGTTGCTTCTATCCAAACGGTTGGACCGATATTACTTAAAATTTGTAATCAGATGTTTTTGGTGATGCTTCCATGTGAGGGGAAAACATGTACGAAAAATCGGGTTACCCATCTTTAGCAGGCTTGTACTGTATAATCACTTTCAGCATACTGTACATTGTGCATGTATTTATTACCCATCTAATCAATATCTAATCAATATCTAATCCAAAAATAGGTAAGTGAAGTTAACAAAGCAGCCTACAGTTTATGTTCTTCGAATAAAGTGAGCTTTTTTTGTAATTGTCTTGCCATCTTGCCAATCATCTTCATTATTGAAAAGTAATAATCCTTAGCTAATAAAATCTCCATTGATCCACTCAAGAAATGACCCTGTGATAATACTCCTCTTTTAATCCCAAGGTAATATCACCAAGTAGTGTTATTTGAACACACTTTGGAACATATGAGAGTTAACTCCATGCTTTATAAATAAGTTAACCATATAATAACTCGCTTTGGAAGGTGCACTAAGGGTTTCTAAAATTAGCAGAATGCAGAAAATGCAGAGTACCAAGTGCATGAGTTATCACCAGTTCGAGTTACTAACATACATTTACTGGCATTAATACTAGCCTGCTGTGTGAGCACGTCTTAATTATAAATATGAGCTAGGACATTACATGGCAGACGTGTTTGTGTGTGTTTTGCAACTTATTTCTTGTATTTTGGGTACTTAAGTTCACTCCCATGCATTAAAGGCTGACTCAGAGATTTCCCGATGAGGGCACACTCAATTTTCAAACAAATCATGTTTTTTGCATATATACATAATGCTTGTCCATATACCAATCACTGTGTGAAATAACTGAGCTCAAATCAAAGTACTTCATATAGAAAATCACAACTTGATATAAAATTCCGGATCCAGAATTTTTGTTATACACAGTATCCTATGGCATAGTATACTGTACATAAATGTTTACTGCATGAAAATGAAAAATCCGATTCATCTCTAACTTTGGAATTAAGCATTTTAGGTGACTATCTTTAGTTCTAGATGACTATTTTAATTACTATACCAAAAAAATTATATTTTGAAATCTCTGAGTCAGCCTTTAAGCTGCCCTTTTAATTATTCCATATTGCTACTCACTCTTCTCACTAAATCACAACTTTCTCATTTTTAGGCCATGCGGTTATTTCATAAACCCTAATGGGATTCTCAATTTCTAAGCTAGACAAAGGGAGTCTTTGAAATCCAGTAATGGATAAAATTGCTTTCAAAATTGCAAACTTGGTACCTGGTTCTTAATAATATTTATTTTAATGCAAAACATGATACACGCACATTGCACATCAGATAAAATTATATATTATCAGATATGTTTATTCATTGTTGCAATGGAGATAGCAGATGTATTCAAAGGTAACTGCCTTGTCAGTTTTTGTGTACAGACTGTTCATTTTATTTTTGCAAGTATGCATTGGAAAAACATATGGGGATGACAAATCCCTCACCTTTCATTCATCAGAGTGTGTGTGTGTGTGTGTGTGCATATGCCTTTCTGCATGTGTGTGTATGCATGTACCTTTTGTGCATGTGCATGCATGCATTAGTCCTGAAATGAGGTTACTGCATCATAACTGAATGTAGTAGTGACAACTCGCATACATTTTACTCTGCATTCTACAATTTACAGAGACTGGTATGCACTGTTGTATGTTATATTCTACTTCAGTCTGGATGAGCAAGTTTACACAAAAGGCATATTTGGCCAAGAGAGAGTCATAATTCTACCGTGACCTGCTCTTGCTCCCTACTCTGGGAATGTTGGCATCATCACTGACAACCATACAAACCCTGGACTAGACAAACATACATGCATAGTAATGATTCAAACAATTTGGTTATTTGAAAGGAAATGGAGTTATTGGTATTGTTGTGTTGAATGAAAATCAGATATTGACGGTTTTACCTGTTTCCGTTTGTGCCTTTCAGTGACTGTCATTTGATGCATGTTAGAAGAGCATGTACTTCCTCATATAACATGGAACAACTGAATAATTTCCCTTGTGTTGGTTGGAGTGGACAGCATATACAACAACATCACACCACCAGGTAAGTCCTGCATTGTAGTCTGCATTGTTTTTATCTCCTGGCTTAACCCTAACACTGTTCTCATTTCTAGCCTATCTCCCAAGAGGAAGGGAAGGGTAAAGGGATAGAAGCCATGACCAGGGATGGCAAGCCACAAGCAATTTTGTGCCCAGTATGTGTGTTCGTGCATTTTCTAGCCTCAGCTCAACGAGTTTTGGTTGTGTTAGGGTTAAAAAGCCATTGGGGAATTTGTGACAGCACCTTCCTTCTGTGTTTCATTTTGGTTAACCCTGAGTTAACTTGGTTAGGTTGACTAAAAAGGTGAAATTTGTCCAAATTTGACACATCTTGGTCTGTTGTGTGTAGTGGTGGATGTTAAAATTTGGCAACCAATCAGTATAGAGGACCCATGTTGGGGTGTGACGGTGTGATTTTAGTCAAATTTGTAACACACCTTGAGTACGAAGGGTGAGAGGACCCTTGGAATGGAATTCTTCTTAAGTGCTTCAAATTGTGCTTTACTGAGGGAGAATAATAATAGAGCTTGGCTGGAGAATAATAATAGAGGCAGCTTGACAAAAGTTACACAGGGGTCAAATTTTTAAATTGATATCCAGTTATGTTAAAAAGTATAACATGTTATTTGTCAAAACAAAAAAAAATATAGTTTGCCTTTGTCACTACATCTGTACAATTCAATCTAACCAACATCACAGGCCACCCGCCCGCCCTCCTGCCTCATAAATCCACTTTACAGACTAAACAGATTGGTCAATGAAGTTCAAATGTGACACAGTAATAGAAAATGAGGTCATGTGCTGTGTACTCTTTGGACAGGTTATGAATATTAATGAGCTGATTTACACATTTTCACTAATTGTGATTAAGCCACAGTTGTGGGTGCCATCTTAATTACACACTGCATAATTCTTGTTAAATGTTGAGTGACTAAAGCTGCCTGCTGGATGCATAGAGTTTAGCTGCTAAGGGAGATTGATCCACCTGTATTGAGAGTGAGGTCAAAGGTCACTGGAGATCAAAAGAGCTTAGCTAATATAGAAAGGTCCAGATCAATATTATCCAATTCATACTGAATTCTAGCATTTAGCAATCAGACAGGGGGATATTGTGACAATTAGAAAGTGATTCATGTATTTTTTGTGAAACATTTATTTTTTTAATTAACCTGAGAGGAAGGGAAGGGTAAAGGGATGGAAGCTAAAGAAGAGTGGACATGCAATCGAACGATGCGTCATATTGGTCGGAAAGCGGGCATATACATAGTTTCGTGTCCAAGGGATTTTGACAAGCACTGTAGTTTGCTCACACCTGTTTGACTGTATGCAAATTGTCCTCTTTATTTAGAACAATTTTAAGCAGTGGCAACACAATTTTGACAACTGATATAAGGAAGGGGATGTGCAAGAGCTTATTATTCCTGTAAAAATCAGAAAAATCCATAGCGGAAATCTTGCCATGTCGGCCTACAAAGGTCATGATTTGTATGTTGTAGTACCCTCAATATGTCCATTCTCAATAGAGGTCTGTATAAAATTAGATTTTTAAGAGTTTATATATGAGAAAACCATGCAGAACCCGGAAGAAGGGGGTTGGCAAATTTAAGTCAGTTTTGATCCAAAGCATTGCTATGATGAACCCATTCTTCAGTAGCTCTAAAAAAATCCCAGTGTTTCTAGATACTAAGATCTGGTCATCACAAAATTGCTTGCTTATCACCTATTTTTTTCCAATGTCATTTACATACAGTTTTACTTAAACCTCCCTAAGTTTTCAGCACATTCACATTTTGAATTACTTTTCACCCAAGAAACTTTCAACAATGGCACCATCATAAAACATGTCAATTCAATTCAGCAGTGTTTCTAGTTTAGCAAAAATGTGAGTGCTTTCTTCTAAAAAAGTGATTTTAAGCCAAAAAAGGATAAATTTTGGTGCTCTTGTTTCTGATTGGTCAGTGGTTTCACGAAATAAATTTATCTTGGTCACAAAGATCAAGCCTGGGCCCTACCTTAGAAGAAATAAAATCATTGTGCTCCGCCCTCTGTGTACTAGAAACACTTCCTTGAAGTTGGACATGCATCATGGTATAGTGTTACTGCAGTATTTTTCCAAACACTCAATTGCGATTAAAATAACATATTTTATCCCTTGTAGTAGCTAGAAATAAGCACCAAAATGTCTATCACATTCTTGTGTCACCTGCCTTAAGGCAGGAAGACGGGTAATTTGATTCCCGGGTACCCGAATATTTTTTCGAGCGAGTACCTGGGTACCCGAACTTTCAAATTTTGAAAAGTTTTAATTTTTTAGGTTTTTTCTTTTTTTAATTTTTTAAATTTGCCATTGCCAAGTCACACAAAATAGTGATCTGAGCGAATTCCAGGAATTCGGCTGTTCCCGCCCGATATCGATGCCAACTTCACTTGTAAAAACACTCTAACTGGCTTCTACAATGCATAGATCAGAAAAACGGTGCTTTTACTTAAAAACGTTAACTATTACTTCTCAGGCCTAAAGAAATAAAACTTGCCAGTTTCTAACCGAACGTGTGGCGATGTTATTGTTGTCATGGGCAGCGACATTTTATTTCTGCTCATTGAAAATAATGTTTCCATTTTTCTCAGAGAACCGCCCTTAGATGCGAGTTGTAAAAAACAACACAGCGCAGTTTCTTATCTGAGAATCATGTCGAGTTTGGTTATGCAGATTAAGTGAGCCATTGCATAGTTGCTCATCGCGGGGATCTTACCTAGAATGTTTTTTTTAACTTGCAGTATTTTTTCATTCCTGTCAATCAGTATGTAACTAATTCGTACTTTTGAAATTGATCAATGTTTTGCTAAATCTTGTAAAATATGTTCTAGAACACTGAATTCTTGACAATATTTAACAATTGGATATGTTTAGAGTCCTTTAATACATTTTTACCCAAATTTAATCATGTTCTTCTTTCCAAGAACTCTGAGTATTACTCTGGACATTTACATGTCACAATAATACTGAATGAATAGTAGGTTAAAAAACAACAAAATAATGGGGGGGTTCTATATTAGAGATGGCAAGCACAATTATTTTATTTTCTTATAAGATGGGCCCACATCTCTCCTCTCTTGTCAAGTCATCAAAAAAATTTCAAACTGCTGACCAAGTCAGTCGTGGTTTCCCTAAATTTACCCATTTTTGGCCAAAAAATAAGGGAAAATCATAAAAAAATAAGAACATTTTTGAACAAACTATGCCATATAAAGAAGTTTTGTGAAAGCCATATACTTAATAGGCTATTATTAATATTTTCATAAACTTGTATTGGTTTTCCTTCATGTGTTTTCCACTCTCGTCCATTAACATTGAGATAGATTGGTGTTTTTCAAAACATCAATATTTTCATGTAAATTTTCACTCTCTCATACGAGATGGTCTAGAAACACTGTGATTTTTTAGCCATATTTTCATGAATGGTTTGTGGTAGGGGGTCTACATATTCAGTATGGTTCAAATTCGCTGACCCCCTTCTTCCTAGATTTTGAGATATTGCATGGTTTTCTCGTAGATTAACTCTTAAGAAAAATCATATTTGCCAACAATACACAGGATGTAGTTAAAGGTGCGTGTTCCAATCGTCTTTGGGACCCCCCTGATTTAACCGGGAGTAGTATCGATTTTGATATCAGCACTGTAAAATAAAAACACCTTGTATTGGACATCAACAAACCACCTCGTTTTTAAGCACCCACAACAATGGAGAATTAACCTTTTGTGTTCCTTTGTGATAGCCACTTAAAAACGAGGTCCAATTTGAAGTGGCTTCTTTGAAAACGAGTACAAAAATGAGGCAGTGCACCTAATGCTGCATTGTGTGGCTTGCTCAGTTTATTGGTCATTATAGATTGGGTAGCATATCAATTATCTTGGTACATTTTTGTACTCATTTTTGTAATCGTTTTTGCTAGATAAGAAAGCTAATCCTCTATTGTGAGGAGACACTTAAAAACGAGGTGGTTTGTCCCAAACGAGGTGGTTTATTTTTACAGTGAAAGGCCGTATTTTTCTTCATTATTGTCCTGAAATTTTGAGGCCTCAAATCCATTTCATTCCCAAAATATAAACAAAAAAACTACCGTTTTAATGGTTAACCATCAATATTAGCACGGTATTGAATAGGGCTTTGCAATATGCATTATTACTTCTACCATCAAAACCGCAAGTTTGTTTTCCACGGTACTTGATGGGGCGTATGTGTGCAAGTGCCAGGCTCTCATATCAAGTAGAGAACACAATAGACAAAAATCGGAGCAACCACCTTTAATGGAATAAATAATCCAAATCAGTTGTAAAAATGTATCGCCATTGAGATTTGTTTTATTCTCGTCATAATAAATGACTTTCAGTTTCAAGCAGTTGTTTGCAGTTACTATACAACAGAATTTTTGTTTTTCTTATTTTCAGATCAACATTGCAGTCAAATCGCGGGTAATCTACAAGTAACCACACGGTGCTTGTGATGACAGCACAGAGGTCTCCTGTATCACTGCTTACTTATCAGTCATCCAACTAATGGAAGTAATGAGTCTGTATCTCTTGTCGTCAGAGCTTCAGTGCAGTTAGGTGGCTTCGATCGTTGGTTTCCCACACCTCACAATTGTAAAAGTGCTATTGCCAATTATTTAGTTGTAGAACTGGTGCAATAAAGTTTTGACAATGGTTTGGTACGAGTACATAGACAAGAAGATCAGCGCGCTCTTCTACCACTATGGGAAACTGATAGCACGTCACCCACGCATGTTCTTGGTGGGTTCGCTCATACTCGCTGCCGTCCTTTCTCTTGGAGTCCTTTTCCTGACATTTGAAACGGATGCAGCTTACCTGTTTACACCCGATACAAGTCGAGCGCGTGAAGAGCATGCACTGATGGAGAAGAATTTCCCGGTGGATTATAATAATTACTGGCCAAGTCGAGCTCTGACGACCCAAGAAAAGATGGGCAATTTTATTATCATTCCCAAAGATGGTGAGAATGTATTAACGGATGAAATCATTGATGAGATACTAGAAATAGACTCTGAACTTCAAGCAATGGAAGTCAAGATCAATGAAACTTACAAAGTCAACTTCACTGATATCTGTGGTGAGGTTTACGGAAAGTGTGTGAGCAATCCATTGCTTGTTGTGTTATCTTTGAGGAAACAAATGGGTGGAAACCTACTGCTGACATACCCAGTGACGGTGCTCCCAGACGGCAAACCAATGTTCATAGGTACCGCTCTGGGTGGTGTCATAGTCGGGGAAAATAGCCAAGTATTAGGTGCCCAAGCACTTAGCATTGGTTATCTCCTTAAGTCTGGCGCGCACAATGTCAACGTACCATCCCTGCTTTGGGAAGAAGCTTTCTCAAATTACACAGAGTTCTACGAATCGCGTTCTGTGATTTTAACGCACATGACGTCACAGTCGTTGTCGGAGGAGCTGATGGCAATAACAGAACGAGTGATGCCACTCTTCATTGTCACCTTTAGTATTCTCTGCACGTTTGCTGTAGCCAATTGCTTAATGGCAGACTGGGTTCAGAGCAAACCATGGCTTGGACAACTAGGTAAGGAAAGCCTGTTTAGCATTTACTGCCACCAACAAATTTACGATTGCCAGGGGGGGGTGCCAAATTATGCTGATAAATTTTTAGTTACAAAAGTGATAATGCAATGAAGTTTCAAGAGAAAAGAATATCTTAGCAACAATATCTTGACTGAAAGTACATTTCGTCGGGTGTATTACATAGTGACGGATGTTAAACAAAATACAAATTGTTGTTTTCGAGAAAATCGCATTTGAAAAATCGCAAACTCTAAAGAGTCGGTAATCATCCCCATATACGATTCAAACAATCAAATCAGATTAAGATACAAAATGAATAATTTAGGTTCATGTCATAGTGACTGATGTTGAATTTTCCCTATACTAAAGCGTTATTCAGCATCCGTCATTATGGAATACAACAATCGCCGTTTTCCGAACATCCGTCAAACCAACATGCGTCATCGTGAATCTTCTCAATTTGGTTAATTACATAATGACGGATGTTGAGTGGATTGCCGAGATTCACCGCTTTGAACTGTAGATATGAGGGAAGTTATGAGGGAAAATGTGCCCCACTTTGGT